>QEAP01000040.1:33547-96925 GCA_006535975.1 Chytriomyces confervae
CAATAACGCCAAAAAAAAAAAACACACAAACCAGCCATTGAAAAAGGCAGAGAGTCCTTCCTTTTGATATATTTTGGAAAACGCGTCGCCAGTTCCCGTGTACGCTGGTTTATCTTTCGATTGAGCCATGATTCGAGATTTTACAACATCAGCCGGTGCACATAGCGTCGTCGCAACCAGTCCACCCATAAGCGACGCCGCGAAATGCAGCCCAAATCCCTCTTGCAACACTTTGAAACTGAGAATCGCTTCTTTTGCGAGATCGTATGTCACCAGTTGCCCCAAAGTCATTAAAACTGCCCGAATGATTGTGATGTCGATTCCAATAAAATACGCTGCGATTCCTTCCTCGGCCCCAATTCGAATGAGACCGTCAAATGCATTCGCGTAGATTCCTTTTTGAGACTGCGCGCGACATTTATAAAACTTTAATACGCACCATCTCAGGTTTTCTCTAAAACATCAAACAGACCTGCATGCGGATGTTGACCAAATCTGCTGGCGCCCCTACTGCACCACCAACGGCTCCACCAATGACGCTGCTCAAGATTCGCACCAGCAACGTGTTTGAAGAATACATTGACAAAAGAGTGACTGCCCGGTCATATACTGCAAATCGCGCGCTCGCATATCTGTTTTTTTGACAATATTTTCGATATTGAAGGGAGAAGGTTAAGAAGAAGACGAAATGGATCGCAGCAGCAGCAGGCTAGTCAGTACTTGAAAAAAACGTAAAACAAGAACCATACACTTAACGTGAGTGAGCGCAGAACCGCCGCATCCAGACCCGAGTACAGTTCGCCGAGTGACGCTTGCGCGGCAACCGTCACAACGCTCGTACCCGGTGGCGCCGTCTGCAGCCTGACTTTGAGCGTGTCTAGTGGAGTTGTTGCAACGGATGCAAGGGCAGAGGCAATGCCGCCGAGCAGAAATGCCATCCCGTTATCTCTGTTCCCAACGTTTTATATTTTATGAACATAGTAAAATATTATACAACCCAACACAACACATAAAATCATAAAAAAAATGGAAGCGGCCGAACCACCAGTCAAAAAGCGTCTCGGCCGACCGCCAAAGAATGCATCATCAACAAATGGACCAGCACCGCGACGAGGGAGACCTCCCCTCGTTCGAGACGTTACTACCGTTCCTGTGAAGGGTCGTTTGGGTCGTCCCCCAGGACCAGCAAGACTCCTTCAGGTACATCCTCTCGTGCCCGCTGCAATTCTGCCTGCGACTTTTAACGAATACCCTGCAATTTTTTTTATCACAGCTGCAACAGTTGGGCATTTTGGCCTACCAATCACCGACCCCCTCATCGAAAGACTCCAACGGCAAGGAAACGCTCGCCGACGCAAAAAACCGGGCTGCTCTATCTCTTGCCCCTTCTTGTGCCGAATCAAACTTGAATGGACTTGTCGTGCTCAGCTATCCGCCTCATCCTTGGCGGTAATGTTGCAAAAAATTTGCCTTTTCTTTATTGCGATTCTGGCCCTCCCCTCGACCACGCAGTTTATTTGATCTTTCAAAAATGTTAGATGGGCGCCAGGGTCTAGACGCGGTGATATTGTGTGGACGGAAATGGTGCATCCTCTTATTCGACAGTCACAGCATGCGATCGTAGCTGGAGGCGCAAATTCTACAGTACTATGGCCTGCGGAGGTGGTGGATAGATGGGTGAGGAGAAAAAAAGTGCTTCCTTTTTTTTTTGTGGGGGCCCTGACCAACATTTTTTGCAGATTTCAGACCCACGTCAACCAATTGATCCTCGACTTGCGGTCATCAACGCTGCTGCAGAAGGACGCGAATCCACTGGTTTTGACGTGGCAGTTTCGACAGAAGATTCAGCAGCCTCAGCACCGTTTGACCAAAGCGTGCACATTGACTTGCTGGATACCCTTGCCCGCTCCGAACTGAAACAAATTCTCGAAAATAAATCAGTCAGTTCCAAGGTGGAAGCGAGCAAACCTTGTCGTGATGCTTCATCTCAAAAAGTGGTGCAAAAGCCTCGAATTGTCATTTCAAGTGCTGCTGGAGGGGATGGTAATAAGGATGCATCGTATTCCATGTCTGCAGATGGGACTCCGAATTCTTCTGTCGAAGTATCGGATGCGTCGGTGCGCGTTTACTTTTTTTACTACTGCTTTCTTGTTAGCTCATCTTCGAACTGCTTCCTAAAAGGAGGACGAACAACCCGCAGCAAAACCCGTCGGAAAAGCTAGAATCATGATTCCACCCCCACAAAAACGCGGCCGTTTCCGTCTCTCATACAAAACCCTAATGACTGCTCACGTTCCATTACAAGACCCAACGGGCACAACATCCACCGCAGCCATGCTTCTCCAAAAAGCGCACGAAGCAAACCTGGCTGAATACGAAGGACACAAAATTAATCGAAAACGGCGGTTGGAAGAAATGGAGGGGCAGCCGAAACCATTGAATGTACATTATGTCCTGCGACCGTTACCGCAGGCAAAGTTGGGCGTGGCGGCTTCTTTGAGTTTGTCTTTGAAAGGGAATGGTGGGGACTCTGGGACTGACGCGGAAGCGGTTGCGTCTGGATGTATATATAGAAAGGCGGAGGAAGTCTTGCCATTTGCGTTATATAACCCGGACTGTAGAGAAGACATTGCATGGAACGTTGCTGCGATGCAAGCTATGGATGTTGCTGGATCTTGGGGTAAAGCTCTTTTAAAAAACGCTCAAAAAAAAGAAAACTCAAAATCGTGTTTTTTGGCCAATATTTTAGGTTGTCCTTCTATCCCTGGCCAAGATGCAGCGGAACCAGAAGAATGCGGACTATGGGGATCCGTTATCGAAGCCATGAATTTGCCACCAAGACCGACAGACCTGGCGCCTAATCTCGGGGAAATTCATCCCACGCTCACTCAAAAACCTGTTTCAAAACCAAAGATTCCACATTCATTCAACATTCAAATGCATTCCACGTTATCATCAACAGCATCTTCCGCGGACGAAGGCAGCGACGCAGAAGCACTCGCCGCCGGCGCCGACCCATCAACTACGGCCACATCTGGAAAAATCAACCAAGACGTCTGGGGACTTAAAAAAGAGCCTTCAATCGTTCCAAATCTTCTTGTTCAAATTGGTGCATCCAACTGGGGTGGCAGCGATACCCTACGGCCTCCCGTGCTCGGTCGCTTTGACTCGTTTTTGCAGCGTTTCCGGTTGGGAAGTGAGCGCATCCAAGTTGGGGATCTTGTTCGTCTGAGTGGGAAAAGTAGTCACATGCGAGGTGCGTATGGACGCCTTGCGCAGCGCCGAGCGTTGGTTGTTCCCCGGGAAAAGGATTTGGAAAAGTTGAAGGCGGAGCAAAAAAAGCGGTTTGACGTGAATCGAGGAGCAGCGTCGAATTTACGCGGTGTTTTTGATGCGGCAGTTTCGATTGGTGTTGCGTCGAAAACTGAGGGTCCTGGAGAAGTTTTGAAAAAAGTGGCACTCAAAATTGACGAGAATGGAATAGCAAGTGTTGTCGAATACACTGAGGAGGTGGCAGTTGCTGGCAATGGAAATGAGAATCCAGAGTTGTCGAGTGTACCGGATGTTGCAACGGCGGGAGAAGCGCCTTATGGAATCACGCTCCCTGCAACAGATGGAGTCGATTACTTGGAAGTATCGTACATTGTCTTGCGGAGACCGCAAGCCGTTGCGCCCATACCTTGGCGCGGAGAAAAGCACGCTTCTTGTTCGGTAGCAACAGTGCTGCGGCCCAGCGTGCATTTAACGGGCCGCGTGTATCATCGAATTCCTGCAGACGGGCGAGCATCGAGAGACGTGCCGCTGTGGTATCCTACTGGTGAAATTCGAACTGTGAATGCGGTTGCGGGAGAAGTTTTGTGTCGAGCTCACGCGCAATTTCCGAACCCAACTCTGGTAAAAAAAAACGAATTGAACGAAATGCGTTCGCTTATTATTGTTTTTTGATACCCCCTTCGTTATGATTTCTAAAATTTCTTGTTTTTTTTTTTGTCTTTTCTGATTATAGACGGGCATGTCGGCCACAGGCGGGGCGGGAGGTTGGAATGTAGTTACAACTCTGGGACAGACAACAACAACATGGGCAATCAACGTGGGTGGAGTCGGGCAAGGATGGAAAGGTGCGGGAGTTGAAGAAACCACGTTCTGCGGGAATCGGCTGACTGTGTTGGATGAACGAGAGTGAGCGAAGCACCAAAAATAAAAATGCGAGTTTTTTTTTTGAATTGTTCGTGTTGGTTGATGCCCGTTGCATTCTTTATAAAAACAAATCTGAAAGCAAGTCTTCCGCTTCCATTTCGAGACGTGCAAATAATTGTGAGAGGTTAAAAGCTGTTTGTTAATGCGGGTATGTATTACTGATTTGCACATTGAGCAACAAAGACAGACATGGGTTAATGATGTCAAGAACGCGCCCCGATGTGCTTTAAAAAAAAAGGCAACCCAAAAAAAAAAAAAAAATTCACAACTCAAAGCTTTCCGTAAACACATGAAACAAGCACGTCTCATCACTCTCTTGCACCGCATGCCACTGGACACTCGAAACAAGCTCAGCAGGCCCCGAAACAATGACGCCACAATCACCCACAAACTGTGCACTGGCATACCTCCTCTGCTTCAGCTCTGTAAACAAGCGACCATATTCTGGCCGTTTACCAAACACGACTCGGACACGAGGCACAAGTCCATTTGCAACATCCGCGAGCGCGTCGGAATGTGTTTGTTGGCCCATCCAGCCGCTCAACAGCGCATCATCTTCCCTCGAGAGACCAGCCTCAGTGTCGAGATTCTCATCACTGCCATTGCCTTCTTGCTGTTGTTGCTCCAATGTTGTCACGCTTCCCGAGTCTTGCTCCTCCGCCGTAACATGGATTAACACAGACACTCCCGCATGCGCGCAAGCTAAAAGATCGTCTATTGCCCAGCCCGCGTGTCTCAGACACTTGACGCTCCAGACAAGAATTCGTTCTTGATGCTTGTTGGGGACTACTTTTGCCGGTGATGCATCGTCTGGGCTGTGGCAGCAGCCGCTTGCCTGCGTGGGAGACACGTTGCTCAGTAGTAGACTTAGCACGGGTGTCACGCCGATTCCGCCTGCAATGTACATGTACGCGCCAGCCGAGTTTCGTGAAAAGTATGAGTGTGCGTGGGAATGGCCGTACGGACCGTCCATGTGCATGAGCAGTGGAGACAAGGAGTCTGGGTTGCAGAGTAGCCGTGATGAAGCGATTGCGTTCAGGGCTCGGGGGAACGGTCCTCGACCACTGAACACGATCCGGCATCCTGTGCATGGGTGCTCTTGGGATAGTTTGGTCGATTCAGAGCAACATTTAGAGACGCTTTCGGTGTTGGTCAGAGTTGGTGAGTGCGAGGAAAGAGATACGGGGTGCCATTTTGTGGAGCTGATCTGTAGGTGTGTGAAAGAGAGTTGGTATTCCTTTTTGGTCAACAAAATGAGGGCGACAGCACTTGTTCACCTCGGGGATGTTGACAAAAACAAACTGGCCGGGTTTGAAGCCGCCATGCTGGCAGAGAGGCGGGATGCATACGGTCAGCATAGTTGTGGAGGCTGCGTCAGCCGCGTCGTGAAGTGACTCGACGGCCAGGACTTTGACTCTGCGCGTTGATTTCATCAAACGAATGCCTTTATCGACAATGTAGAGCGCAAGGGGGCCCGTGAGGTACGGGAGGGCGGTTGTTGGTGTGTGCAGATAGACAAGAGTTAAGACGATTGGAATAGTGAGAATGTGAAGGGTGTAGAAGAGCTGGTACGCGTATCTGCGCACGGGATAGAGTGAGGAGAGAAAGACGAGGAGCATGAGGCTTGACGCTGCAAGGCCGTATCGGTTTCTGATTTGGGTTGATGAGAGGGACGCTTCCACATGATCTGTCGAAAAAGAAAGGTCAGCGTCATTCACGCGCGATGTTATCGTTCATCCAAACTCACTGCTTTGCATCCAGAGAATAAAGTAGGAAATGGAGTGGACCAAGGCCAGAATCACTGCAGCCGACGCCGTCCAAATGTGCCATTTAAGCGCATCCTTAAAGGACGTGTTGAGCAGAACTGTTGCCAAGAGCGAGTTTCTTGTGGGCAGGGCAAGCGCCAGTGCGGCGTAAACAACTGCAAAGCGGCCCATGCGCTGGTGGCCAACATCAGAGGTGACGTTGGGATCTAGGGCAGTGCCCAGGCTGAACACGAGAAGAAGCGTGACTATGGAGACGGACTGGATGCAGATGAGCGAAGAAGCCATCGAAGCGATCTTGCTGGGTGTGCTGGTAGGTTTGGCGGACTGGGCAGTCATTGCAAGTGAGGAGGCCATCCTCCAGTTGGCGAGCTTGTGGAAGACTACGGAGGAGGCCGAGTGCCTCACGCCCGCCGTACTTCTTACGGCGAAGCGCGGAAGGATCGCAGTGGCAAGCAGGTGCACGGCAATGAGGGCGGCCTGGCAGGCAGCAAGCACGAGTGCTGCGCGCAGGTTGTCGCTGCCGAGAAGCCAGGCCACGGGCGAGTCAGCGAGTGTTGGCATGTCGTTCGTTGGTTGTGAACTGAACGAGCGACTTTTGCGCTTCTTGAAATGGGAATGAGCGACTTTTGCCGCTTTTTGTCATTTGGTGCAACATTGGATTCATTCATTGCGTTTACTGTTTGTTGTTTGCGAGAGGGCAAGCAGCGGACAAGCAGAGGGAGAGCGAGAGAGAGCGAGAGAGAGAGCGAGGGAGGGCGTGTCTGCAAGAGAGGGAGCAGTGCGAATGCAGGCACGCACGCTTGCTGGCTGGCTGGCATTCACACGCTCGCACGCACGCAGTCTGGCGCGGGAGCAGCTGCGACCAGGACCCGTTCCGCTGAACGCAGCTTGTTGGCAATGCTTGTTGGGCGCGCTCTTGATCCCGCACTCAAACCGCCTTTTTGTCTTTCCAAAAAACAATAAAAAAAATATTCGGCCAGTGCCACCCCCACCCCCAACAAAGATGGAGCCTTCAATGGGCGCACCGCATTACGCAGCACCACACGGCGGCAGCACGGCTGTCAGCGTGGGCGCAAGCAGGCCGGACAAGAACGGCGCCAGCATCGGAGCTGTCCCGCGATTGCCCGAGAAGCAGCCGAACCCAGATCCTCGTGCAAAGAACCCAAATTCAAAGTCCACTCGCGGCGTAGACAGACTGATGGCGGACCTTACGGGTGGGTTGATTTGCTAATCGGGAATTTTGAAAAAAATACAAGTGCTCATGAATGTGCCAATCCCGCGCAGAGTACGCGTGTCGCTGCTTGCCCTCATTGTTCGTCGGTGTCGGGTCTCCACATGCTCAGACCAACCAGAACCTCGTTGCCATCTTGAAGGCCAACAGAAGCCCGCCGCTGTCTCCAATCAATCCGCCTCCAGCACTCAGCGCGTTTATATCTCGCCTTATTAAGGTCTGACAACACGAGATGACCTGTATCATGGTCAAAATATTGACCCTGCATTCCTTGCTTTTTTTCTTTACAGCGAACTCAGCTCTCGCACTCAACCTTGGTACACGCACTACTTCTTTGCCATAAACTTCACTCGCGAAATCCATTACTGCGAACTACGTCTTTAGAATATTCCGCTTGTTTCCTATCAAACTCCAAAAACAATAGCTCCATGTCAGCACAGTTTGATCCCGCTCTCTATTTCAACAACCCATGGCTGTGCCATAAAATCTTCCTTGGTGCCCTCATTGTTTCTGCAAAAGTTCTCTATGACGACACGTACGACAATGCAGCCTGGTCTTCAGTGTCTCAAGGAATCTGTGCAAGCGTGGCCGATGTGAATCGATTGGAAGCCTGCGTGCTGGGATGTCTTGATTTTGATGCGGGTGCGCATGTGTCACGGCGGGAGTGGCTTGCATTTTGCAGTTTCGTCGGCGCGCGAGTAACGAATTCAAGCGAAGACGATTCTGCTGAAGCTGCTACAGTTGCTTCGCGGGAGGATCACGATGGGAGGCGTGAAAGCAATGTGACGGATTCTACTGCGTATTCACGTACTTCGAGCGAAGCTTCTCTTTTGACGAGTCCAACGTCGAGTACGAGTGGAAGTGGTAGTATGAACAGCGCGTTCAAGCATAATCTGCAGAAACTGAGCAACCTAGCTGCATGGACTCGAACTGTGCAAAGCCCGCCGTCTTTCCTCCCTTGGAGAAAGAGAACTTCTTCTGCCAATACGGACCTTCATAAGCATAGCGAGCAGCCTTCTTCGGCCTCTACATCTTCTTCCTCTTCGTCGCTCAATATCGCGCATCAATCTTGTAATCAAAACACTGCTGGTCCTTTAAATCTCAACTCCACAGACACATTAAGTTCCTTTGAAGATTATCAGCCCCCATATGCCGCAGGAAACGCCCAACTACCTTTGCGGCAACCTTCAACAGCTCCAAAGTCAATTCTAATACCGCAACCCCATCACTCTGAACCACGCTCCCTGGCACTTCAGCTCATCCACGCAGACAACACCACGCTAGTTTTCGGAAGCGACTACCTTGCCGGAACAAACACGGACCGCGTTATGCTTACATCGTACGAAGAAAAACGCGATGAAGTCAACGCACTTGTTGCTGGATACCGCGAATCTGTTCTCTCTCCCAATGTCCCACCGGAACGAGAAGAGTTTGTACGTTGGGAGGAGTGGAAACGGTGTAGCCCATTGTACCGATTACAGGCGGAAAAGTTGCGTGTCATTGCACTTGCGAGCGCTGCGAATGGTAGCGTGCGTCCCAGTGACCCTTTGACGTTTTTCAGTCGACAGCATCAGCAGCAGCAACCGCGTGTTTCCATTCCGTCGTATGAACAGCAGCGGAGTGCTACGCGATATACTGAAGGATTGGCGGGAACGATTGGAATGGATAGTGCGGTGGAGTTGCAGCATGATGGGCGGTTGATGCGTTCCAGTGAATTTGGGAAACAGCAGCAGCATCAGCAGCAGCATCAGCAACAACATCAACATGAGATGCAACAAGTGTATAGTAACGGGACTACTGCTGAAAATAGTCGAGAAAATAGTGCAAAAGTGGGAGGTGGAAGAGGCGGGAGGAATGCGTTTGTGCGTGAAGGATGTGAGCATGACGGGAATGGAGAATGTAAGCGTGGTAGCGATAGTGGGGCTTGGGGTTATGGAAGCGGTTCGGCAGGGTTTGAAGTGCTTGGTATGAGTGGAGGACGAGGATTAGGAGGAGGAGGAGGTGTTGGAGGAGGGAGTGAGGTTGCTGCCGAAATGGGTAGAAGCGGTGGAAATAGAAATCTTGAATCGAGCTTGTTTTTGGAGTCCATGATGAGCAGCGGCACTGTTCTTGAAGAAGGTGTCGCAGGTTGCGATTTTGAAGATGATGGATTCCAGTTTGTGGATTCTGTATCGGGGGGTCGAAATGGAACAGACGTGAGCCTGTCAAGTGATGGAACCGTGTTTCCATGGAGCGGTGCCGGGAGGCTGAAAACGCGTTTGTATATGCCACAGCATCTCCCACATAGCAGGGGCACGAGTGGTGGTGCGGTTGGAGCGGGTTTATTGGCAGGGTTTGGGGCTTCAGCCTTGTCATGTTTAGATGAAAATGGTGACGATAGTGGCGATCAGGATGAGTGTGACGAGGAGAGCCTGATACATGACGAGGGAATCTGTTTTGCTGGTGTGGGCGGTGTCGCTGGTGGTGGAGGATTGACTGACGACCTGCTGTCATACAACCCCACAATCAGTAGCGAATGCGAATCCGCGGCTGCACTTTCGGAAACGACCACGTCCGATTCTAGTGTGCGCCAGCATTTTGAGCTGTTTGAGCTTTCGAGAACTCTGAGCGGTGTAAGTCTTGCGGATGCTGTTGCGCGTGATGTGAATGAGTTTGAAGGGAGCCTGTATTCTCCCTGGCTGGATCATTGATTGCTTGTTTTGATGCTTGTCATCAAGTGTACAGTCCCCCTGTCTTTTTTTGCTTTTGATTTTTATGGTTATGCTTTAATCCCGTTAATCCTTCCCTTGTAATGTGGGCTGTTGCTTGCCGCCACCCTTCCTTCGCTTGCCAGTCCTTCTTGCTGGACGCCCCTCACGCCTGTACATAAACGAGGAGGCCCTGTTGTTCAGGACGCTGGCAGACGGAGGCATCCCTGAACTTGATATTACCTTTTGCTTTGTACTTGAATAAAATTAGCAGTGCTGTTTGTACTATGGAATCTCTCTCATTGTTGTGTGTGAATCAGAAAAAAAAATCGAACTCCAACCTCGCGTTCGAACCACAAAAACCAGGACTTGTCAGTTTCCTCCCCAACGCGTCGTTTTTCCTCCGAACTTGAAATAGTCAGCACCAACACCAGCGCCAGCAAACTCTCTCACGCGGTCTCTCGCCAGCCAGTTCGATGCAACAACTGCACCCAAAGTCTCCCAGCCTGAGCTTGGCGAACCTTCAATTCCACGGTTCCCAAGCTCACCTGCACGCAGATCCTGAAGATTTTGAACGACACCAGCGCGTTCTCAATAAGCGGCATGAACGAATCACGTCACACTTGGACTGCTTTATCCGGCTGCACGTTTGTCTGGATCGGCCTGAAGTGTCGTTCCATATTGTGGCTGATCGCAGGAATACGATTGAATATTTGACGCATCAGATTGAAGCAGAGTTGCGTTTTCTTTCTTTTTTTTTTTTTTTAAATTTTATTTTTCTCGTTGGTTTGAAGGGACTTCTCAACGTCTCGTTTTTTTTTTTTTTTGCGCGCAGATACGTGTACAAGTATGCGTTCCCGATATCCGAAGAAGGAAAAGACACGGCGCCCATCGAAGGGTTTATGCCGCTTGAAGTCGGAGAACTCACGGCAAAGAACAGCGTTGTTCTCAAGTACGAGGACGTGATTGGCGAGTCGCTCGACGCAGACTTGGTTGTGAAAGTTGTGAATGTGTTTGAAATCAGTTGAGACGCCCCTCCTTACGTCTTTCATATGTTACTTTGACAGTTGATGTGGTGTCTGCCTCCCTTTCTTTTTACAGACGGTGTGATTCCGGCGGAACCCAGCGAGGAGTTTGATGTGGTCAACCTCGGGCTCATTGACTTGGCTGAGGAACCCGACCGCGCAGTCTCGAAACGCCCAACACTGTCAAACTCGTTGTTCATGACGCCACCAGAGAGTACCAATTCAGAACGCCACTCAGCCATCGGTTCTGTCTCCCGTCGCAAGAGTAACCAGTCCCGCCGCCGTTCCATCATGAGCATCTTCACCATGTCAGCGGCAAAAGAACCCATGCCCAACATGGACGACTCGCTGTTGTTTGAAATGCTCAGAAACTTGGTTGGAATTGAGATGTTGATTTCCTTCTGTCTCACGGATTTCACTGTTGAAAATCTGTTGTTTTGGCTGGACGTGCAAGTGTTTCGATCGTGTCCAGAGAACTTGGCGTCGCAGTTTGGGGGGTATATTTATAACATGTATCTTGTATCGGATGCGCCGGTGAAGGTGAATGTGACGGGTGATTTGATGTACGACATCAACGCGGCCATTGTGAACCAAGTCGGTGTGGATATGACCATGTTCGATGACGCGCAGCAGCATGTTTACTCTCTCTTGAAAATGAAGACGCTTACACGCTTTAAAAAGAGTAAGCTGTATTCCAGCTTTGAAGCGTATCGGTCAAAGAGTTGAGTTTTCTGAATTCTTGCTTCCATTGTTTGAATGCAAGAAAAAAACAAACTTACAACCCTATCTCTCGATTCCCACCCAACGACGTGCAAAAACAGACGAAGAATTGTATAAATCCAAATCTTTCTCTGGCAAATTCTACGATGGGCTCTGTTTCAAAAAGCCACCCAGCCTCGGCGAAGACGCGCCGAAAGCCGAGAAGCAGCAGTCCGGCACCGACAACGACGGCACATACCGCGATATTGTCCTCGAACGCGTCGTGCACAGATACGCACGCGACTGCCGCTTCTTTGATGAGCACGGATACTACGCGGATCCAGACCACAGCAGCGAAATCGACCGCACGCAGCGTAAAAAAATGGAAAAGAAATTGTCGAAATTCTTTGGCGAACGGCCTGGTGCGAGTGACTTGGACAGGCAAAAGTACATGATTGATTGTTTAAAAAAGGCGGTTGCGGATACGAATGCGCAGGCTCTCTTGTCGCAGTTTGATCAGGAAGCGAGTCACGGTGCGAGTGATACTTCTTCTTCAGAGTTGCCTGGCGTCAATGCGGATGGATCTGTCAATGTCGCTGTGCTCAAGAAGAAAAAGTTTGAAAAGTTGGTGGACTTTTTCGGGGAGCCGTTGCCACGAGATGAACGCAAATTTTTGAACAACGATCACATGCTGCAGTATCCGGAGAATTCGGCGCTTGCAAAATATAAATCGCATCCTTCGCTCGATGCATTGGATGAGGCCGTGGACACCGTCAACGACTTGACACCAGATGAAAAACGAAACATGACCAAAAAAGCGCGTAAAATTATCAACGTGCTTGGAGACCAATCGGCAGAGAAAAAGTTGAAAGAAAGTCGCGGCTCAGTTTTCATGCAGCGGCCTTCTGGGTCCTTCAGCGCGAACGCCGTTAAATTGACTGAAAACGAAGAAACGGGTGCTCAGGTGGGCACACCCTTGCAAAGTTATATTGACCAGTTGACTGGCAGTATGAGCGACTCCTCAAACGATTCGGGCGAAGAAGAAGTGAACCCGAACCCCGAATTGACAGAAGAAGAAATGAAACAAATCCGCAAACTTCGCAAAAAACGACTCTCCAAGTTGACTGCATTCCTCGGCGAAGAAGCGGGCATGATTGAAGTTGCCAGCACCCCAAACGCGGCCAAACAAAATCTGACCAAAGAAGAAAAAGTGCAGCAGCGCAAACGGCTTCAAAAACTCGAACGCGTGATGGGCGAGCTTGTCACGACAGATATTCTCGAAAATGCGTTGGATGTCACGGAGGCAGATTACCCAGCTGTAGACCCTCGAGGGCGGAGGTTTTCGCAAAACAACAACGCGTCGCCAGTCAAAAAAAAGCCAATGACTGTATTTATCGGGTTTGACCCCATTAACGAATTGAAGGAAGTTCGGACGGTGAATGCGGCGCTTAGCGAAATCCCGACCATCAACATTCCACCCCCTCCCACGGATCGCAAACGCGCAGCCAGTAAACACCATGAAAACCTGGTCAGGCTCAATAAAATGCTTCAAGAGGAAAGCATCCACCGTGCGTTGGACTTGATGGACGAGATGCTCGATTTCAACATTGACGCCGTGAATGCCATCAAGAGCAAAAACGTGCGCAAAAAGAAGCTCAAGAAGTTGCGAAAGTTTTTCGGAGACACTTTGAACCCGGTTCAACTGTTTGAACAGAATGTTGTGGCTGAACTGGAAATGACGATTGCTGATGAGGTGGAAGATCCGGAGGAGTTAAAAAAATTGAATGAAGAGCTGACTACGCTGCGCGGCCAAGTTGCGTTGCGCGTTTCGGAGCTTCAACAAGGCTGGGACGAACGGCAATCTCGAAGATCCCAAGTGTCGGTCGATAGACCTTCAGTGAACTCTACGAAAGAACTATAGCATGCCTCTCGCCTCATAACCCTTGACCCACTTTTCTTTGTGTTTCTGTTTACCCGCTCAGTTTCAAATCATTAAACAGTGCATTACTTATCAATTTGTTTACGTTTATTATTTAGTACTCTTTATCAGCTTGAGATTCAGCGCCACCACTTGCCGGTCTTTGAGCTCTATTTTCAGCCAAATCAACAATCCGCTCCAAATTCGGATCACGCCCCGTTTCCTTTCCCCGCTGATCAAAAAAGTTGGGTTTATGAATATTCACTCCTGATGGGTTACTTGACGTGTAGTCGTTGTACCCTCCACCTCCTCCCCCTCCGTACATCCTTCCTCCCAGTTCTCCCTGCAGTTTCGATGTGAGTATCCTCAGGTCGCTGATTTCTACGCCTAATCGGTCCAGCCTTGAATTCAGAGGACTGACTGAAATGGACACTGCAGCGTCCAGGCCTTTGTTGTTGACTTTCGTTGAAGTTTCAGCTTTGGTGGCATTCAGCTCCTTCTCCAAATGAGCAATGTCGCCGCGCAGACGTTCCTCAATGTCAAATTTCAGTTTTCGAAGTTCACCCCACATTTGGTCCAATGCTTTCGGGATTGAACTTGTTCTCGAATCGAGTTCTTCGATGCGTTTGGAGTATGTTTCGCGCCATAGTCGGACAGTTGCTGCCTGGTCTTCAGCTCCTTTTTCAAGGGTTACTCGGAATTCGCGCAGTTTTTCTCGGATACTTTCTTCTGTTTCATGGAGAGAGAGTTTGGTTTGTTCCAGAGAAGCAGCTTCCACGTCTTGTTGGGCTGAAATCTTTTGGATGGATTTCACAAGATCACTGTGCAATTGTTCAATCGTGATTTCGTCTGCTTTTCTCGCCAACGATTCCCGCACATCTGCCACGGATTTTTCCACTCGTTCCGTCTCGGCGCGTGATTGATCCGTCCATCGCTTTTTAAAGTCTTCGATCTGCACTTCGAGTGCGCGAATCTCTTTCGGGAAGCCTTCCAATTTCTCGTGCAAATCTTTCACTTGTTGTGTGAAAATGTCTTTTGTTTTTGAAATGGTTAAACTGTTTTCGGAAACAAGGGTTTCGACTGTGGATGTGAACATTTGGATGCGCGAGCGGCTCGAGTTTTCGGATTCAGAGACGCGCAGTTTCATGGTTTCGACGCTGTTTTCGATTTTGTCGGTGCGTGCTTGGACAGAGTCGAGGGCGCCGTTGATGGATGCGACCATTTCCTCGACATCCTTTTTTTTTTTGGTTTTTAGTTGGGTTGTGCGAAGAGAATAAGATCAATTTGGGTGTTGTAAACTTACGTCGTGCATTGTTTGACTGATTTCAGTTTTGGCTTCAGCAATAGCTGTGCTCACGTCCCCAATCTTGTCCTGCAGACTAAACACAATATCCGATACGCGTTTTTCAGAGTCTTCAAGTTCCAAACTCGTTGCTCGAAGCGACACGTTTTCTTGCACCGAGCGCAGCGTCTCTTCCCATTCGAGCAATTTTGTCTCGGTTTCGAGCGACATGTTTTTCATGCGGTCGTCTTGATCCGCGAGGCTTTTCTTGGTTGCCTTTTCAGAAACTTCTGTTTTCAGAGATTCGAATGCTTCGTCTAAGCTCACGTCTTTAAGTTGAAGATTAAGGATGGCTGTTTTGAGGTTGGATTCGTGTTCTTCGAGTTCCTTGCGTGTTGTTTTGTCTGACACGTCTTCTTTGAGGTTTATGATCGTTTCATCGATTTCGCTGATGCGCGTATTTATAGCCAAGTTGAGGGCTTTGAAGCGGGATTCGGTTTCTTCGAGTTCCTTTTTGGCGCATTTGAGTTCGAGGTCGTCCCGCAAATTCATTACTTGTAGTTGGGCACCGGCGATGATGCCTTTGACAGCTGAGAGTGATGCATCCAGACGCGCCTCGAGATCGGCGGCATCTGTTTTTGTGAGTCGGAGTTCCAGTTCTTGTTTGAATGCGGACATTGTGCTTTCGCTTTGCAATGCGCGAAAGTTGAGTTTTTCTTCAAGTTCTTGTTTCATGAGTTCGGCGTTAGTTTCGGCTTGTTTGAGTTTGGAGCCGAGTTCATCAACGTTGAGAAGTTCTGTGGAGAACTTGACATCGACGCGGGATTCGAATGCTTCGAGAGATGCTTGCGCTGAGCGGCCCATTTGGTCCACTGCCACGTGTGCGAGCCGGATCTTGGCCGTCGTTTCGGTGTCGCTTTCGATGATGCGTTTTCGGAGAAGTTCCATTTGGGTTTCGAGGTCGTCGATGGAGCGTGTTTTGGAGGCAATGAGTTGTTCGGTTGTTTTTTTGATTTCGTCTTCTAAACGCACTGCACTTTCGCGGGATTCTTCGACAGCTTCGGCGATGGCTGACATGGCTCGCTTTTCAATATTTGCTGATGTGGATTCTTGCTCGGAGCGGATGTCGGTGATGACGCGGTCCGTTTCCATTCTAGACCGGATCTCTGCACGAAGCACTTCCTCGATGGAAGACAGTTTCTGGTCGCTTGTCCGTTCAACTAGTGAGACGGATTCTTTAAGCGCCTTGATGGCCGTACCAACGCTCTGCCGCATATCTGTCTGCATATGTTGCATCTCTTCAAACTTCTTGAGCACGGCCTGTTGAATGATTTTGAATCCGTCTTCCACTTCCGTCTTGATTTGCGCTTCAAACTTTGCGCGGTTTATTTTCTCTTGGGAGACCGTGTCGTCGACGGCCATGAGCTGGCTGCCGATTTTGTCCGAGGTAGCGCTGAGGGCGTCTTTAACACTCTTGTCCATGGCTCGCAGGTCGTCCATGACAAGTGCGAGGGTGCGTTCTCTGTCCATGCGTTCTCGATCGAAAGCGACGCTTGCTTGGAGCCGGGCGGATTCGATTCTGTCAGTGGCGTCGCGGTCTTGCGCAGAGAGAACCTTGAAAGGGAAAGAGTCAGGCTCTGTTGTAATCCAAATCACTTCAAAACAGCCCCACCTTTCGCATCTCGGCGTACAAGTCGCGCATGCCGCCCTCGAACTGAAACCTCGCCCGCGCTTCTGCATCGACACGCTGTCTTAGTTCAAGTAACGCCATGTCCATCTTCTTTGCAAGGGCATCGGCACTGGCACCGACAGCGTGATGAAGCGAGTCCAGCGCATGGTCGTGATCTCGAATCACTCGAAGTGCGTCTGCGCTACGCTGTTGCTCGTGCTCAAGGTCCTTGGCTTTGCTCCGCACCTCGCTGCCCACCTCGGAGGCCATGAGAGAGAACGACTCGACCTTGTACCGCAGCGCGTTAATCTCGTCCGCGAGAAGCCGCTGCTTGTCACCTTCCTCGCTGTCGTGGTACTCGAGCGTCTTTTGTCGCGCCACGAGATCAGAGACAATCGTATGTAGTTTGAGTTGTCCCTTTTCCAGCTTCATGCCCATCTCTTGTGTCAATTGCGTGGCTTTTCGGTCCGCCTGATCCGCTTGTCGAGCCACCTCTTTCATGCTCACGCTCTCGGCGGACACCATCTCGGTGAGTTTTTCGACCTTGGCAGTGAGAGTTGCGATTTGAGATTTGCCGACTTGCACTTCGGCTTCGAGCCATCCTCGCGACCTTCGCTCGTTTTGAAGCTGTTCTTCGGTGAACCGCAGTTTTGCGACAAAGTCGTCTGTGATTGCTGATGTGGCTTGGAATGATGGAGTGTCTGATTGAAAGTATTGTTGCTGTTGCTGTTGTTGCTGCTGTTGTTGTTGCTGGGGCTCCGGCGGTTTGAAGTTGGTATTGAATTTCGATGCAGAGGGTATCACGGACGAAGATGTAGTGTACTGCATGTCTTTGGGTTGCTGTTGTGTCAAGAGATTCGTGCCATACGCGTTGAGTCGCGGAGTTTGCATTTGCGCGACGGTTAGATTCGAAGCTGGTGGGTATGGAGATGAGAACATGGTTGGCTGTTGTTGAGTTTGAGTTGCGAATGGGTTATTTGTGGGTGGATAGAAGGAGCGGTCCTGAGGTGGATACGCGTTTCTCTGAAAAGGGAGTGAGTTTGTTTAGAGTAGGGGGCAAAGTGGCTTCGATGGGTTGTTACCATGTCGTTGTTGGCGCCGATGAGGCTTGAGCTTTTTTGGTACTCTGCCATGTCGTTGCGTTTCTCTGCGAGTTTCCTTAATAAGCAACGGTGAGAGAATGGGAATTGAGAAACGATTTCGACTGATGTGTTTTTGTGCGCGCAGCAAAGAAGAGCGTCACCTGTTTTTGCTCTCAGCTTGCTGCACGAGCAAAAAGTCTTTCAACGCGCGATCGTTTTCCTGTTTCTGACGCGTTCGCTGGTCGATCGCGTCCCAACTGACGGACATTTCTGTGCCTTAAAAGCCGCGCGCGTTGTGTGTTGTTGTCGTTGTTGGAAGTGGGTTCGCCTGTTGTTGGGTGTCCGTAATCTTTTTTTTTTGTGCGCGAACAAAGAAGACGACGCGTAAATCTCTTATTTAAAATACGTTCTCGTTAATATCTAGATTGCTTTATAAATTAGGCGCTGCTTCTATTTTTGGGAGCAGAATTCGCGCTTCCCAATCAGAACAGTTGAAAAAACAGTCTCTCAAACAATACCACCAACAAACAACCCTTGCCGCAACAATGAGCTCCCATTCAAGGACTGCCACGCCAGAGCCAAACCAGGCGCGGAGCAACAAGGCAGCCGAAGTGCAGAACCAGGTTTCCCATCCATCCCACTTTGACTCCACCCACATTTCCAAATAACGCTGACTTAATCCACTCTCCATCTAACGAAATCGCAGGTCAACGAAGTAATGGATATTATGCACAACAACATTGAAAAAGCGGTTGCGCGTGGGGAAAAGCTTGAATCCATCAGTCATAAGGCTGAAGATTTAAAGAATGGCGCTGCGAAATTTAAAAAGAACGCTGTGAAGCTGCATGACAATTTGGTGAGTTTGTGTTGCAGAGAGTCTGATTCTTTACTGGCGCGTTTTGTTGGAGCGTTGCGTTGACGTTTCCTTTTCTTTCCACTGGTTCGCTTTAAACACGTAACCTACGCAACACTTGCTTGGATGATGCGATGACGCGCCTGCAGTGGTGGAAGGTAACAGCTGCTTATAGTTCGTCATGAGCCCTGTCTGACACGCGCGTTGCAGGACTTTAAAATGAAAGTGGTGCTGTTCCTCATCGCAGCGACCGTCGTTGGCATTGTCGGCTATGCAGTCTACTCCCAAACGGTGCCGCAGAAATAGCTGCGTTTTTGTTCAGTCTGATGTTTAAATAAAGCGGTGAGAACAAAAAAAAAAAAAAAAAAAAAAAAAAAGAAAGAAAGAGATGCAAATTACGCTCGGGTTTGTCGAAACGGATCCAAGCAGCGGCGGATCGCTGCATCCAGACACCATCAGCGACGCAGAAGACATCCCGCACAAGGTAACGTGCGCCCCGCCCCGCCCAGGTGGTCTTCGCACGCTGCTCTGGCTGACTGGAACCCGAACTAGGTTGGCGGGAGACCCTTGTGGCTGCGCAGAACTCAACCCATGGATGCCGAACGGGTGACTTGCACGAAATGCAGCAGCGTGATGGTCCCGCTTGTTCAGGTTCGAGCGTTGATGATTCTGCCTGATACTCTGTTTGACGCTTTCCCTTCCTCAGCTGTACACTCCCGACGATTCTGTCAAAGAAGCTTATCTTCGCATGGTGTATCTGTACGCATGTAAAAAGGGGACGTGCAAAAGGTTCTTTGACTTGAAATACTGATCGAGTCTTCAACACTCAACACATTTTTGAATGAACCCACAGCTTCAAATGCTTTCGAAGCCAACTCCCTGAATCCAACTCTTTCTGGCCGCATGCATCCGAATCAGAAACTCCACTTCTTTGCGCAGTGTGTGGGTTGAAGGGGACCAAGACTTGCACCGGATGCCGTGGAGTACATTACTGCAGCAAGCAGCACCAAACTGCTGACTGGCCCATGCATAAAACTAGCTGTGGTACCGATACTCGAAGCAACACTCAAAGCAACAACAGTAACTCAAACGCAGCACTGTTTAACGAGTTGGAGATTGTGACGGAACCAGAGCCAGCTGCTGATGCAGACGCAATCGCTGTCGCAGCGATGGAAAAGCGCGCGGAAGGAGCCGATATGCTTGAACCTTTGAAGGAGGGCGAGGAAGTGCTCGATGTGCTGGACGACAGAAACGCGACTGAGACTGTTGTCGATGTTGATGACGCATTTCTGGGCTTCCAGACGCGGGTTGAGCGGGAACCTGAGCAAGTGATTCGGTGGGTGCGAGATGCTGGTGACGATGATGTGGATGAGGAGGATGGGGAGGAAGATGAAGGGGATGCCGTTTTGTGGGCTTCTGATTTGGAGAAGCCTGATTTTGCGAAAGATGTTGGTTGTTGCCGGTATTGTTTGAAACAGAGGACGTTTGAATTTCAGGTGCGTTTTGCTGTTATCGAAATCATCCGGTGCTAACTTTGAGTTTCGTGACAGGTTATGCCTCAATTGCTGAACCATCTCCATATTGATCATGCCTCGGATAAGGCATTTGACTTTGGGATTATTGTTGTTTTCACTTGTCCTGATCGGTGCCAGCCTGTCGAAAATGGGGTCGAAGTTGCATACATGGACGAAGCAGTGTTTCACCAGAATTTCAGCGTCAAGGGATTGAATGACCGGATGAGACAGATGGGCATGGGAATGAGGATGGACTTGGCGGAGGAGGAGGAAGAGAATGAGCAGGAATAAAGTATCCAGTTAAAAAAGCACGAACCCCACTTCAATTCATCGTTTTTGTTTTTATTCTTCCTCCTTCTTCTCCCGCCCTTCTTCTGCCTCTACCGCTTCAAACGGTGCCGCCGCCGCAAACACTTTTGTGCCCAAGAAAGTCAAGTAAGGCGGCGGCGTAACTCCTGTGACTGGATGCCGGATCGGGGCAAAGTTTTTCCCATTCCAATACTCGGACTTGCAGAACGCGGCACCAATCACACAGTGCAAGATCCAATGTCCATGTCGCTCTTGAATTTCCTCAACACGGCAAATCAGATGCGCAACGCTTTCAGAGACGGCAAGTAATCTGTGTTTCCGCGAAAACGCTTCATCGGCAAAATCTTCCTTCTTGCGGGACCGTTTTGGACCTCGATCGGCGGTTGATGTATCCTCTGTGGCTGTGGGAGTTTCGAAACTTTTCCATCCGGGTAAACATGTTTTGATTCCCAATGTGTTCAACTTGTCTTTGGTAGTTCTTCCTGAACAGGAGCCTACATCCACCACCAATTTCTCAGACCCATGCACCGGCACAGAGAGGGTAAAGAACGCGTTCGAATAATCCAGTCCATGAATGCGCGATAACAAGAGTTCAGCCGAGTATCGCCCTTTATTCATGGATGCGATAAAGTGCCCGTTGTTGTCGACGGGTGTGAGCCAGCTGATGGTCATGACGTTTGTTTCTGTGAGGCTCGGTTGTGCGGGCTCATTAGCGGGAGGAAGGATCGTTGCGGGTGTGGGCGCGGATGTGGTTGTGAGGAGGCAGACTGGGTTTGCGTAGAGCATCCGAGAGAGCATTGGTTTTGGGACTTGGACTGTGCCTGTCATTTTTAAATATTTAAATTTTAAAGTAAATAAAATAAAAATGTTCCAACTGCGACTGAACGTGATCGCACGCAGCAACAACAGCGCTGTGACGATACGCTGTGTCAAACGAATCAACTTTGTGCGCGGCGATGCTTCAAAAGCCACGACTCAAGACCCGCACAAACAGTCCTCAGACGTCTGGGCCTCAGAGCATCTGCAGCACATTCTCCAACACTTTGACGCTCCAATCAGATTCGCCGCCGGTTACGGGTCAGGTGTGCTGAAGCAGGACGGGTACGGCCTCAACCCGAACGTTAAGGTAACTCATTGCGACTCATGCAATTCTCTGCTTAAACGGGGGGTTTAAACACAATACAGCCGCCGATGGTGGATCTCATCTTTGGAGTAACGCATCCCGAGCACTGGCATTCGCTCAACTTGCGGCAGAACCCGTCGCATTATTCGTTTGTGTCGGCGCTTGGCGCGAAATCTGTGACTGCTCTGCAGGAAAAGTGGGGAGCTTCCATGTACTTTAATCCGGACGTTCAGATTGGCGAACAGGTGTTGTATTTGTTCAGAACTGAAAAGCGCGTTTGTTGTGGAGGAAAAGCTGATCTTTTTTGCATGCCCTTAGAGGATCAAATACGGTGTCATCTCAATGAAACATTTGATTCAAGATTTAAACGAATGGAACAACTTTTACGTGGCGGGTCGGTTTCAGAAACCTGTAAGATCCAAAGGGAGGAGTGTGGAGAGAACTGCAACTTTTGTTCAAAAAAAACCCTTTCGCAGATTCGAATTCTTCGAGGAGATTCCCGCGTGAAACTTTCCAACGACGAAAACTTGGCCAACGCCGTCCGCGTAGCTCTGCTCATCCTGCCACCTCAATTCTCCGAATACCAGCTATACACCACCATTGTGGGTCTCTCGTATCTCGGCGACTTTCGAATGATTTTTGGGGAAAACCCGAAAAAGGTGGAAAATATTGTGAATGCGCAAGTGGGATATTTGCGGGTCTTGTATAAACCTGTGTTGAAGGATCTTTGCGAGCATTTCGTTGCTGGGATTGAGAGCGTTTCTGCTGGGGAAGAAGTGCAGGCATTGGATGCGCACAAGGTCGTGTTTTCGCAGAATATGGATGTAAAGTTGAGAGGCGCGTTGTTGTTTGAGCTTCCAAAGAAGGTGCGGGATAAGGTTTTGGCGGTGTTCCATAAAAAGAGTCGTATGGACACTGTTGTGTCTGCGTTGGATCTGTCTCAGAAAGCTGCTGCCTCGGATTCGATTCAAAGCATGGTCAAGCAGGGTGCGTTGATATTGTGTTGGCATTGGTTTCAGCAAGTTTAACCAAGTTTTATTTCTTTTCAACAGCCATTGCAGAGACCGTGCGTGGGCCTGCACTGACGCAATCGATCAAGGGACTCATTACAGCGGGGCCGACAAAGTCGTTTAGATACATTGGAGAAAAGCTGTCGAAGCGGTAGATTTGAGCACGTTTTTAGTTTCGAAAGAGGGCCTTGTTCTCTATTCTCCGTACTGTTGATGCGAACACAAACGCGCGCGTCTGAGGGGAAATCGAAACGCCGTCTCGGTTGCTTGGTTGAGCGTGTCTCTTGTTTACACAAAAATAAAAGCGCACATTTTTCTTTTTCCCATCTCCCAACCAACCCAACACCCACCCAACCACACTCGCTGCAAATGCCCTTCTTCGTTGCCATCTCGGGAGGCGCAAGCTCAGGCAAGAAGGAAGTGTGCTCCATCATTGTCGACGAGCTCAAGACCAGCACGGGCGATGACTCCCGCAAAGGTACCGTTGCCTCTTTGGCCACCGCCTTCTCGAAAAGCCGCAACCACTCAAATCTTGACCTTTCTTTATTTGGGGAAACCTGAAAACAAACACACGCATACACACAGTCGCCGTCATCAATATGGAGGACTTTTACCGGAACTTGACGGAGGAAGAAGCTGCGGCGTTGCCAAAGGACGAGTACAACTTTGATCATCCTTCTGCGATTGATTTCGACTTGCTTGCGGCTGGGCTCGATGCAATTTCGAAGGGAGAGGCGTTTCAGTTGCCGAAATGGGACTTTCGCGAGCATCGGAGGTTTTGTTCAGATTTTTGAGTGTGTGGCTGGCGAAAGTTCATTCTAACTTGAAACTCTCTCTCTGAACAAACTGACTGCTTGGGAATCGTGTCCGCAAAAAAAAAAAAACTAGACTCGAAGAAACCACGTTGGTTTCGAGCCCTGATGTCGTGATTGTTGTTGGAACGTTAGTGTTGTTTGATGCGCGAGTTCGAAGCCTGTTAAACTTGAAAGTATTTGTGGTTCGTATTGTTTGTGTTGTTGTTGTTGGAAGGTTGCGCCGGCTTAAAAAAAGCTTTTTTCGTTCAAAAAAAGGATGTGGACTCTGACCTTCGTTTGGCGCGTCAAGTGATTCGGGATACCGAGGAGCGGTACACGAAGCCGCTTGAATCTGTGCTGGAAACTTATATTCATTTCGTGAAGCCCAGCTTTGAAGATTTCATTCTGCCGGTTTGTACACCTCCTTTTTTTTTTCTGCTGCGGCCCTCCCTTCGTGTTTGATGACGCGGTTGCTGTGTACATTTGTGCAGACGAAAAAGTTTGCAGATGTCGTTATTCCAAGGGGCACAAACAACAAGGTTGCCATTAAATTGATGGCGACGCATTTGGTGGACATTTTGAATGAGGCCCGTCGTGGAGCTGTGTTGAATGCAACAACGGCAGCATTGGATGGCGTAAGTCTCGGTGTGCAGGTCTGAGAAGGGGACTTGCCTTGTTGATCTTTAATGCTTCTGGGTTTATTATTAAAAAAAAAAAAAAAAAGGCGCGCATTTCGAACAATAAAATGAACGGCTGCTGGAATGATTTTTATACACATCGAATGCCCTGCTCTTTTCCCATTTTTTCCAATCCTTCTACTAAACGATCCATCTCATCGCGAAAATACATCATTTCTCGGTCCTTTTTCTCCAAAAGGGGAATGTACTTTGCCTTGACGCGGGCTACTTCGCCCTCTGCGTCTCTCCTTGTCAGATGAATCAGCTCTTGCAATTCCAACTCGCGTTTTCGAAAACCAGTCTCCATCTCCTGGAGCATAATCTCAAGCTCATTGAAACGTCTCCGATCCGGTGGCCACGAGCTCCTTGCCACTTGCAACTGTCTCTGAAGATCAGCGTTGAGAATCTGCAGTTCTTTGACAGTTTCTTTCATTGTTTCCAAAGACACAAGTGTCTCAGACAAGTCCTCGTATTCTTTGACGTTTCGAATCCACGTGGTCTTTTCGTGCTCCAACTCTGCGCACTTTTGCTGCAGCCGCGTGACTTGCACTTCTGCGTCTGAGAGGGCGCGTTGCAGGCGGCGCACTTCTGCGTCCAAAAGTGCGGCAGTGGCGGACTTTGTCTCGTCTCTGAGCATCGAAAGCGCGCGTTCGTGGTGCGCGAGTGCGATTTTGGCGGATTCTTCTTGTGCTTGTTTTAGGATTGCGATTGTATTTTCGTGCACGGATTTGCGTGTTTCTTCGCTGATTTCGAGTCTGGTTGTTGTTTTTTTTTTTTGGTTGTGTGAGCAACAACTTTGCAGCATCATAAAAACAAGTCTGATTTAAGTACCGGTTCTTCAGGTCGGAATTCTCTCCTCGCAATGACTCCACTTCCATTCGCAATTTATGGATTTCAGTCAAAAGTTTCTGCTCCTCTCCTGCAAAAACGCGCTCATGAAACTCTTTCCGCAGCGACGAAATCTGTCCAAAAAAAAAAAGAATACATTAAATTGCATTCAACAAAAGAGGTCAAAAACTCAAAAAAATCGGGCACACACCTTGTTCTCATAACTCGTTACCAATGCATCTCGCATCTGCGCACGCAATGCCGCCTCCCGCTCCGCAGCAGCTCGATCTGCCCGCATCGTTTCCATTGTCGTCGCTTGCCCATCGACCATATTCTCGAGCTCAACAATCCTGGAGCGTAGTTTCGCTTCACGCACTTTATACGCGCGTGCGATCGAAGACTCGGCTTTGGTTAAATGTTCAGAAATGTCTGCGTCCGTTGCTTCAGTCAGCTTTTCGTGGTACCGCATCAATAGGTTTTCGAGTTGCCATTCAAGGTCGTGGAGATGAATTTCATCGTTTCGATTGGGTGATGAGGATGTGGGTTTTTTTCGTTGCGGTTCTTGTTGTTGTTCGTGTCGAGGGGAGGCTTTTACTTCGAGGATTCTTTGCTGCAGTTCCGCCACCTTTTCGTCGTATCGAGACTTTGCAGCTGCCGTCTGTAAGGCATGGAATTGATTTGTCTGAGTATGGAAATTCCAAAAAACTCAACTCACCTCATTCTCCATAAATTCAAGTCGAGAATTCCACGACGCTTCTCGCTCTTCCAAATCATTTTGCAGCCGCTTAACATGGTCTTTCAAGTGCCGAATATACACAGCCTCTTCCATCGATGGCTTGTTTGCAACAATCAATTCTGAGAGAGACTCTTTCCACCATTTCGATTGCCGCGACACCTTTTCTTGCAACTCAGAAACCAATTTTTCCAAGTCTTTGACGCGCTTGCCTTCATTGACGATGGATGTGCGGCCTTTGCCAGAGTTGTCTCTTGCTGCCTTTGGTTGCAGAACGTGTTCAACCAAAGAGGCTCGACTTTCCAGCTGAGAATCGTACTGCTGCTTTTCCAACAGCATTTCCTTCAAAGAAACTTCTCTCTCAAGCCACACTTCCAAACCAACAATAAACGCCTCCAGCCGCTGCTTTTCTGCCATCCACCCTTGCTTCAATGCATCCACTTCTTCTCGAGAACATCCTTGAAACGATTCGAGTTGATGCGTCGCGTCGCTCAACTGTGCTCGAAGTTTTGTAATTTCTCCAGTGAGTCTTTCTTCGCGGTTTACAGCATCACGTGTTTGGGATGCGAGTTTTTCTTGAAGTTCATCTACACGTGCAGCAAGTTTGACGGCTCCAAAAGTTGAAGAGGCATTGTGTTGCTGTGTGTGCGTGGTTGATACCCCGGGTTCACCGGCGTTGATTGCTTCATTGTCTGTGTAGGCAGTGCCTTGTTTGAGGGCTTGGATTTCGCGTTGCAGGGTTTCGATTCGGAGAAATGATCGGCTTTCGGAGTCTTTATGGATTTTTTTGAGTGTTTTGACTTGGTCTGTGAGTTTTTCGTTTTCATGTTGGTACTGCAGCAATTATTTTTAGAACTCAAGTTGGGGGTAACAGTGAACATTATGAATCAAAGTCAGTTACCCCTTTGATTAGATTTTCCTGCTCCAAAATCTCCTTCTTGACCCGCTCAATATCCTCTTGCGTGGCCAGCGCCAGCGACTTGGGATCGCTGCTCTGTAGACGCGTCGACGAGAGACCCAAATTGTTGATTTTGGCTTCCTGTTCGCGCAAGTGTTCCAGAAATACAATTTCTTCAAGCAGTTTTGCGTTTTCAGATTCGGCTTCTGCGAGCTTTGCTTGGAGAGTTCGAACTTCTTCGTAATTGGAAGAGATCGGCATCGCGGATGACGCGCCAATCAACGGGCTTGTTGAATCCACTTGTACGCTGGGAACGGTTGCTGCTGCCGCTGCTGGCTGTGCGTGCGGGAAAAGCAGATCCATCGGATGCTGCACTTTGTTCAAAATATTCTTCAAATCCGCCATAAGACTCGGTGTATCCGGGTCATGGCTCGGCGACGCGTTGTCTTGTTTTTTGGGGGACGGCGTAGCCCGGTCCAAGAACGAAAAGGTCTTGCGCGTGGGACTCGACGGTGCTGAAGGTAGTCGTTTAATAGGCGGCGGGTTGAAAGGAATGCTTGCGCTGCCGCCTGCTGAAAATTTCGCAGTGTTGGTGGTGATTGCGGATTTGATTTTCGCGTTGGCTCTTTGGAGGATTGCTTTTTTGGTGGATGCGGAGGCGGTGGGTGCGGATGAGAAGCTGAATCTTTTGGCGGGGACGCGTGGTTCGGCGGATGGGGCCAGATTTGCTGAAGACGTGGACGGACGTGGAATGAGAGATGGATTCGAAGGTGGGCGTGAGAGTGGTTTCATGGTTTTATCGTTGGATGGGTTTTGATGTGGTGAATCTTTGGCTTTTCGATCAGATATCGGGGCAGATGACATTAAAAAGTCCGAAAATGTTTGATAGGGCGAGCCGTTGAAATCTAATTTTGCACCTATGGATCTGGATTGACTGGCTGGTGGCGCTTCCTGTATCTCCAGCTTCTCGCTCGGTTGGATGTTTTTTGTTTCTAGCGCACTAGCTTCAACAGATTTTGGTTGTTCAGGTGATGACAGGCAAAATGACGAGTCTTGCATTGGGGAGGATTGCCGAGACACGTCATTGATTTGTTCTGCTGGAGTTCGAAAATTAGTCACAAATTAAATGAGCATGCACATCATCTACCAGTGTCAAGTTTGGGAAGTGGAGGTGGTGCAAGATCCTTTGTTGTTTGTTGCACGTTGCTGGAAGCATGACTCTCGCTGTCCGTATTTTTTACTGCGTCGTCGAGATTTGGATGTGATTTCTCCGAGCTTGAATCAAAAGGGTCATTATACGTATGGGTTGGCGGGTCATGTATTGCAGCAGCAGCATCAGAAATGTTCGAATCCACGGCTTCTGAAACTTGCTGAACCTTGGGTGCAAGTTTTAGAGACGCGTCGAAAGAACCCGAAATGGAAGGATCAACTGCTGCAATCGCAGACGCTTTCAAGCCAGTAGAAAATTCCTTGAATGAGTTTTCATCAATGGGTTCATCTGCATCTATTGCCGCATGCGAGGGATTTTCTGTGGGGACTTTCAAAATCTCGACAGCTTTCGAGGGCGAATCCATGGCTGATCTCGATGTTTCTGAAGACCTGAAAAAGAAGGATTCGTTTTCCGGTTTCGACTGAGTATCATTCTTTATCACATCGTTCTGTGTATTCACAGGTGCAGTTGGAGATGCGAGATGACCGATTTCTGGGGATGGAGGAAACGCATCGTTTCGAAGAATATGATCGAATGGAGCTGCGGTATCATTTGCGACAACCACATCGCTTTCGTCAAATTCAAATGAATAGGCGTCACTGGCCATGTCCGTTTCTTGATTCGGTTCGGCCAATTTCTCCTGAGAGTGCGGAGGAGACAAAAATGACGAGTAATTTTGTGATAGACTTGGGTCATTATCCCATGGATTGTTGTGGTTCTTTGCAGGAGAAAGCGCAGCATCCTTGCTCAACGGGACCAAATGTTGGTTGCCAGGGACAGAAATTTCACTGTGTATGCTACCCGCGTCTGATCCATAGTGCTCTGAAATGGACTGATTGGGTGATGCGTTGCTGCTGCTGCTGATTGGTTTGTTGGTTGTGGGCAATTCGTGCGTTTCAGATGAATGAGAGACATTGGCCAACTCGACAACAGCGGTTGAATTCTTGGGAAGAGGCGATTCTGAAACTGGGGGCATGACGTCACTGTTCTTTTCTGCCAAGAGAGCATTGATAAAGTCGCGCGTATCTTTCAAATCCGCGTCGTTTATCTTTGGAGAAGGCGCATAGGTCGAATGCGCTGGTGCATGGATCGGAGAATCAATGATGGGCTCAATAAGAGCATCGGTTTGTTTCGCTGCCGGGGTTGATTTTGCTGCCTCGATGTTTTTTGGTTCTGGGGTTTCTTTCGGCTTCGCTTCTGTTGGTTCCTTCTTGAGCCAAGCGTCTCTCCCGCTTTCCTTCTCTGGTTCTTCTAATTGAGCGTCTGATGTTTCGTTCTCTTTGCCCTTCCTGGTGCCAGTGTTTTTGGTGCGGCGCGCTTCCCGCTTAGCGCTGTGCGGGCGAGAAGGTTGGTGAGATGGAAGGAGTGTGTGCAGTTGTTGTTGTTGGTGTGTACCGCATCTCGTCCAGGCGCGCCTTGTTTGCAGCCAGTGCATGGGTTCGGTCTTCTCCCTCAGACTCAGAGCCCATCTTAAGACTGGTTTGTAAATATTTTACGTTCGTAAAGTAAACCCCGTCTGTGTAAAATGCCGAGAGTGTCAGAACGACAGAGGTCGATCAATGAGGTGGAGGAACTGATGGAGTGCGCAGCCGTGACCCTCCTCACCCACAGACTTGCAGGTTGAGTGCCTGAACACCTGCTGCGAATGTGCAGTTTACTCAACTGTCTTCTGGCTGCTCTCGAGAGCAGTCGATACTCGGTGCCACGGCAGCGCGCAGCCAATATCCTCCCCAATGGCCGCGAGCTGTTTGATCGATTACCCGAGCAGCAGTTTAAAGAGGCGTTCATGCTGTCGAAGCCACAGTTCATGCATCTGTTCTCGCTCATTGAACACCACCCCGTGTTTCAATCTGCTGGACGCAAGCCTCAAACGGATCCATTCCTGCAGTTGCTCATCACGCTCAATCGAATTGGTTTTCAAGGCAATGCTGCTGCGTACAGAAAAACGGGCCGATTTAGTACTGTCAGCGTTGGCAGTCTTGGTAGTTATTCAAAACGCGTATTTACAGCCATAATGTCCCTCGAAGATGAATCCCTGAAATGCGCGAATCTATCAGAACAAGCAGCAATTCAATCCGCTCTTGAGAGACGGTACGGCCTTTCAAACGGCTCTGGATGCATGGACGATACCCAATAAACAACCGCCAATATGCGAATTCAACTTCCACCGAATAAACTGAGATGGAATGAGCTGTGTGGGAGCGCACGGGGCGCGTTTTTGTGTTTGGCAATTCGAGCAAGCTAAACTTGAACAAGCTTCGCGTTTATTTCATTCATTGCTGCGCGGACTTCACATTTTTAACATATCGCTTCTTTCAAGTGGGGGTCAACTACTGCGCGAGAGTGTGCGAGCTGTCTGATGCGAGGATGGCGGTTGCGTCACTGCTTGGATCACTCGCGTCTTTCTCGTTGCCCAGTTCGTGTTTGCTGTCATCAACTTGAGCATCTGAAATATAACTCTTTCTTAGTCAAGGCATGCGGACTGTTATGGTAGAAAAGTCACCTGGATGTTCAATCTCGAGATTTTGGGCTTCCACCGCGTCTTGTGGAGTTTCACTATTCTCGAGGTTGATGGCATCGGATGCACCAGCTTCATGGCTGCCGGTTTCTTCAGAAACGCCTTCGGGCTGGGAGGGGATGGGTTCGGCTTCTCCATCATCTGCCAGATTGAGATTGCCTTGGGAATGATGACTTGCATCCTCGACAGGGACAGGAGGAGGAGTTTCTTGTTGCTGCACTTCGTTTTGAACATCAGATTCTTGTTGGTACGAGTTTTCAACACGGAGCGATGAATTCAACAAATGTGCCGTGCTCGCACGCGACTGAGCAAGTGATGCTCGGAGCGAAGTTGACCGAGACCCCGGACCTGACGGGAAATGATTCTCGTTCAAGTTTAGTTTCTTAACCGATCCTAGATCAACGGCCGTGTCCGGTTTGGTAGTGGCAACTTGCGAGTCTGTGTTTATGTTGAAGATGATGTTGATTTCTCGCTCGGCGGACTCGGGTGAGTCGGAGCCGTGGACGGCGTTGGTGGATCCGTCTGTTCCGAATTTAGCCCGGATGGACCATGGCGCTGTTTCGCGAGCTGTTTCGCTGTTTGTTGGGCCTGTGTTTGGAGCGAGTTTAATGGATGAAACAAAGGGGGGCATCAGATGGTCTTACCAGCCAGGTTTCTCCATGCCTTTACACCAGACGGACCTTCCAGAACCATGGCATAAATGGGCGCGCTGCTCATCCATGTCGTCAAATCTTCAAAGAAGGGTTTGCCTTCGTGTTCTCGGTAGAATTCCTGTGCCATGCCCAGTGTCATGTGCAGCTCCTTCTCATTCAGGATCGTTAGTTTGCATTGCTTCAATTTGTTGGCAATATGGTTCTTGTGAGCGGGATATGCGTCTGGCTTTATCAGCGCCAGAGTTGTTTGCAATGGGGGCATGGATGATACTTCTCCGCCGAATACGAGGTTGATTTCGCGGTCAGCTGAGGTGGTGCTGTCGGATCCATGCACTGCGTTCAAGGAGCCGTCAGTGCCAAAGAGTGCGCGAATACTGCTCATCGTTAGAGTAACTGTGAATGGCGATGTATATAAACAAAGATACCTTGTTGAACTTTCTTCCCGTGCTTTTTCACTGTTTGTGGGTCCTGCCAAATTCCGCCACGCCTGAACTCCGCCAGTCTTTTCCAGAACCAGAGCGTAAATCGGAGCGCTACTCATCCACCCCGTCAGTTGACCGTAAAATTCCTTCTCCGCGTGCTCCTTGTAAAACTCCTGTGCCGTCTCCAGGCTGAACTGAATCTCTCTCTGCTCAATAATCGAGAAACCGTCTTCAAAGATTCTATCGACAATTGCTTGCTTCTTGTCGGGGTATGCATCCGGTTTTATCAAAGCCAGCGTCCGTTCAACAAATGGCGGCATGTCTTCCATCCACCCACGTATTTCTTCCTCAGCCGCTTTCGCGGCATTGTCCATACGCTGGTGCTCCAAAATCGCAAAACTCATGCGCATGCTGGAACTAACAAGTTGTGCTTTTGAACCGGCACGAGAAGCTTGTAGACTGCCGATGGGAGATTTGAAGATGGAAGAGCGAGACGCGTTCGTGTTCAAGTAGTGTGGGAAGAATGATTGGAGTTGTTGAATTGCCAGGTCTACGGTTTGTGAGCCGTGGACTCCGTTAGATGAAATGGTTAAGCCGAACTGGGCGCGCAAGCTTTACGATAGAACGCGTAATGATGTAAGGATATGTGATTTGTGTAGGTTTTGAAAGGAAAGCGCTACTTACGACATTGGGCAAGTTTTGCGGGCCAGTTCGGGGTCGCTGGGGCCCAGCATTTCCATCCAGCCTTCAATTGCGTTTTCTCCTTTGATCATGAGACAAAGCACCGGAGCGCTATTGCGATTCTTGCGTTAACAAGACTCAGAAGTCCAACAGGCCGCTAAACGTCACCTCATCAGCGACTGCACAGACTCTTCAAACAACGGAGTCTCCAAAAACTCGAGACTAAGTTCTTGCGCGCGCTCCACGTTCAACAGAAACTCGTCCTTCTTGGCAACCTTGTACCCACGTGATACAATGCGCGAGATGATGTCGTCGACGCGGAGCATGGCTTCTGGCTTGATGACGGCCAGCGTTTTTTGGAGGAGGCCGTTGCTTTGAGAGGATTTTGGGTTTGTGGGCGGTGTGTATTCTAGTGTGTTGAATTGGGTTTCTGGGCCAAAGATGAAGGCGAGTTCACGGGCCGCGCTGACTGGGCCGTCTGATGCGTGGAATGAGTTCATGAGGCGGTCGTTTCCATACATTCCGCGTAGTCTTTTTTTTTGTTTTTTTCGTAGGTTTCAGTACTCTGTTTCTTCGATTGGCTTGAAGCATAAGAAGTTGCTTACGATTTCGGGGCATCTAGTTTCGCGTCCTTTGGATCTCTTGGACCCACAATCTGGCGCCATTCTTCAATAACGTTTTCTTTTGAAAGTTCAAACGCCAGAACCGGGGCGCTGTGTTGGCGTGAGAGTGAGTATAACGGTATCCAAAAAGAATTCTATTGGTTTTGGGTCACCATGATATGTAATCCACAAGTCGGTCAAAGTAGTCCATCCCAGCAGCTTCTTTGTACAATTCTTGCGCTTGTTCCTTTGTCAGCCAAATCTTTTTCACCTGCAACACGTGTATCCGGTGCCGGTAGAGTGACGACACTACTTCCTCCAGGATGCTTGGCATCATGGCATCTGGTTTCAGCATGGCAAATGTTTGTTCATGGTTGGATCTGTCAATGTCCATGTCTGCTTGGGCTTGTGCTGATGCTTCGGAGGTAGATGCGCGGCGTGTGTCTAGCTGGGACTCGCGACGTGAAGATGGGTTTGATTTGGATGGTTGTGGGGTCTCTTGGACTGTCGGTTCCGGCTCCGGTGGATTTAAAAAGTCAATAATGGGGCGCGTTAATTCGTCAGGCGCGCACTGTTTTGGATCCCGCATGAGATTACAAACTCTTGGAGATGTGTGTGTTCGGAAGTCAACAAGCTTTTCACCTGTACGTGCGGTAACCCGTGCTCTTCCAGCTGCATTTGTTCTTTGATGGTTCGTTCGACGAAAGGCGCATTCGCTCCACGCACGACGCGGATAAGCAGCTTTCCCTGGATATTCATTCAACCAGTCAAGATTTTCGTAAACGAAAGAGATTACGCGCGCATTTGGAGAAAAAACTGCCTTACAAAAAAGAATGCAAACACTGGACAAGATTGGTTCCGAATGTGTTCAAAACAGGAAATGTTGTCGGTGATGGCCTGTGTTCCGTGATGAGTGATTAGCGCGTTTATTCAAAATGCGAAATAGGGAGTTTTCACCTGTACGAAGGATATGTTTTCGCCGTAGTCGACTTTATATCTGCGTAAAATCGTTTGCATTGCCTCGCATGGCCCGGCAAACTTGGCTGTGGACCGAACCGCAATTGTCTGATCAGCAGGGATGCATACAAGGAGGTTCGAACGCGTTACCGAAAACATCGATTACTAAATTGGAGTAGTTGTTGTTGTTGGGTGTGAATGCGTAAGAGGACGCGTTGTTTGACCAGCTCCGCGCAACGCAATTCGCACGTACGAACCAATAAGTCCCGGCTTTCCGATCATGGACAGAAACTCGGCGTTGTTGTGGGCCGCGGCCATCACCGGAGCAACTTCGACTTTCTTGGATGCCATGTTGTGATGTTTGTTTGATCAGAAAAATTTGAGGTCAAATAAAATTTACTTTATTGAAAGCTTGAACTGGGAACAACCAAAACTCAACCTCACCAACTACTGCATCGCAGTGAAGATGAAGCTACGCGTCTGCGGCCGGAGAGGCATCTGCTGGCATGACTTGCGCAGAGGCCGCGCGTGATCCTGCTGTGGACACGACTTTGGACGCTACTTTCGAAGCAACTTTCGAAGACGGTTTGGTGTTTGCTGTATGAGGTGAACCTGTGTTTTCGGCAACGACTGATGCCGATGCAATTCGAGATGCGGCCTGAGAAACTTCAGCCTTTGAAGCAACCTTTGAAACAACTTTTGAGCCACTGCTGGATTTGGCCTCACTCGCGCCTGCTCCACCAGCTGCAGATGTAATTCTGGTTCCGGGACTTGAAATCGCAGCTTGCGAAGCTACTTTTGAAACTCCTTTTGACTTTGTGGCATTAGCGTCATGTCCATCTGGAGACGTTGCTGCGGACAATGCTCTTGACGCGGAATTTGAAACTGCTTTCGACGCGGGGATCGACTTTACATTGGATGCATTGAGGGAGGCGCCATCTGCAACTGGAGAAACTTCATCACCAAAAACAACGTGGATTTCGCGGGCGGCGGAGGTTGGTGAGTCGGAACCGTGCACTGCGTTTAGGGATCCATCAGTTCCAAACATTGCACGCAACGAGTATGCGGCTGTCTCCCGTGCCGTGTTGCTATTTGTTGGTCCTGATTTACACACGAGCAAGCCGGTTAGAATGGATTTTCAAAAGAAAAAACGCGGAAAAACAAACCAGCAAGATTTCTCCATGCTTTCACTCCTGCTTCCTTTTCCAATACCATGGCATAAATAGGAGCACTGCTCATCCAGGTGGTCAGCTCTTCGTAGAATCCTTTACCCTCATGTTCATGGTAAAACTCTTGCGCCTTCTCTTTAGTAAAGTGGACTTCGCTCTCCTTGATAATCTTGAAGCCGTCTAACTTGATTTTGGCAATGATTTCATCCTTTTTGGTCGGGTACACATCTGGCTTGATGAGTGCCAATGTGCGCTGCCTCTCTGGAACAGAAGAGACTTCGGCTCCGAATACAATTCCGATTTCTCGCGTTGCGGACGCAGGGGAGTCTGATCCGTGCACAGCGTTGTGTGTGCCGTCGGTACCGAACGTGGCTCGGACACTGAAAACGAGAAAAAGTCAGACAGTTGATCCCAATAAAAGGTACAGATTGAACAAGACCCACCTCGATGGACTCTCTTCCCTGGCCTTGTTGCTGTTGGTAGGACCTGCAAGAGATCTCCAAGCTTTGATTCCTTCATTCTTTTCTAGCACCATCGCGTAGATAGGTCCACTGCTCATCCAAGTTGTCAATTCACCATAGAAACCCTTTTCTGCGTGTTCCTTGTAAAACTCTTGGGCCTTCTGCATGTCGAATTGCACCTCGCGTTCCTCAATCACAGTGAACCCATCAGCACGAATCATCTCCATTATGGCATCCTTCTTGTCTGGGTACACATCCGGTTTGATCAATGCCAGCGTTCGCTGCACCGGTGGTGGAAGCTCTACAGGTAATGCAGCTACACTGGCGATATGACCCAGACCAGAATGGGCTTGCGGTTTAGCTTCGCTGGTGCGAGGACTTGAAGTTGCTTGAGGAGACACATCATCTCCGAAAACGACGTGGATTTCGCGGGCGGCGGAGGTTGGTGAGTCGGAACCGTGCACTGCGTTTAGGGATCCATCAGTTCCAAACATTGCACGCAACGAGTATGCGGCTGTTTCCCGTGCCGTGTTGCTGTTTGTGGGTCCTGATTTTCATTCATTGTCAGCCTGTTAGAAATGACTTTCAGAAGGAAAAACCCGTAATTCAAACCTGCAAGATTTCTCCACGCTTTCACTCCTGCTTCCTTTTCCAATACCATGGCATAAATAGGAGCACTGCTCATCCAGGTGGTCAGCTCTTCATAGAATCCTTTACCCTCATGTTCATGGTAGAACTCTTGCGCCTTCTCCTTGGTAAAATGCACTTCACTCTCCTTGACAATCTTGAAGCCGTCTAACTTGATTTTGGCAATGATTTCATCCTTTTTGGTCGGGTACACATCTGGCTTGATGAGTGCCAATGTGCGCTGCCTCTCTGGAACAGAAGAGACTTCGGCTCCGAATACAATTCCGATTTCTCGCGTTGCGGACGCAGGGGAGTCTGATCCGTGCACAGCGTTGTGTGTGCCGTCGGTACCGAACGTGGCTCGGACACTGAAAACGAGAAAAAGTCAGACAGTTGATCCCAATAAAAGGTACAGATTGAACAAGACCCACCTCGATGGACTCTCCTCCCTGGCCTTGTTGCTGTTGGTAGGACCTGCAAGAGATCTCCAAGCTTTGATTCCTTCATTCTTTTCTAGCACCATCGCGTAGATAGGCCCACTGCTCATCCAAGTTGTCAATTCACCATAGAAACCCTTTTCTGCGTGTTCCTTGTAAAACTCTTGGGCCTTCTGCATGTCAAATTGCACCTCGCGTTCCTCAATCACAGTGAACCCATCAGCACGAATCATCTCCATTATGGCATCCTTCTTGTCTGGGTACACATCCGGTTTGATCAATGCCAACGTTCGCTGCACCGGCGGTGGAAGCTCTACAGCCACGTTTGCAGTGTTTGCTGCCTTCATTGCGTTACGCTGCGTTTCTAACATGTCGACACTTGCGCGTAATGCTGAACTCGCGAGGTGTGCTTTGGATCCTGCGCGAGACGCTTGTAGACTTCCCATGGGCGTTTTAAAGATGGAAGTGCGCGAAGCACTTGTGTTCAAGTAGTGTGGGAAGAATGATTGTAGCTGCTGGATTGCGACGTCCATGGTTTGGGATCCATGAACACCGTTTGTAGTGAGAGTGAGACCGTATTGAGCTCGCAGTCTGTGTCCGATATAGTTAAAATGGTAGAACTGTGTTTGCCAACAAATTACGGATGGTGCAACTTACGACATGGGGAAAAGTTTTCTGGCGTCTTCAGGGTCGCTTGGTCCGAGCATTTCCATCCACCCTTCAATGACGTTTTCACCTTTCAGCATCAGCGATAGAACCGGACCACTTATAACACAAAAGGGTAAAAATAAGCGTCACATCACAAGAAAACCCAAGGGGGAGGGAATTACCTCATGAGCGCCTGCACAGATTCCTCAAACATGGGCGTTTCCAAAAACTCAACACTCAATTCCTGCGCCCTTTCGACATTAATAAGTCCCTCATCCTTTTTAGCCACTTGGTATCCTCTCGCAACAATTCGAGCGATAATTTGGTCAATTTTTTCCATCGCCATAGCTTCTGGCTTTATGACGGCTAGAGTCTTTTGCGGTAGACCATTGCTTTGAGAGGATTTAGGGCTCGCTGGTGGGTTAAAGTCCATCACGTTGAATGGAGTTTCACTATTGAAAATGTATGCAAGCTCCCTTGCAGCGCTCACTGGGCCGTCAGAAGCATGGAATGAGTTCATCAGGCGGTCTTGGCCATAGAGCCCGCGAAGGCTAGTTTTTATGGGGGGGGGAGATGATTGAGTTGTTTGTAAAGACTTAAGTGTGCTTTAAAGAAACTCTTTACGATTTGGGGGCGTCAGATTTCGCGTCTTTGGGGTCTCGTGGGCCAACAACATCTCTCCACGCGTCTATTCCGCCATCTTTGGCGAGATCCAGAGCAAGAACTGGAGCGCTGCGAAGCAAATAAAAAAAAAAGGTGAGATTTTTTGAAGGCAAAAAGGAAAACAGTCGTACCATGTGACGTAGTCAATCAAACGGTCAAAGTAGTCTTTTCCTTCCGCTTCCTTGTAAAGCTCAATGGCTTGCTCTCGGTTAAGCCAGAGTTTTTTGACTTGCATCACGTCAAAACGATGATGGTGAAGCAACGCAATCACATTTTCAAGGATACTTGGCATCATAGCATCAGGTTTCAACAATGCTAGTGTATGTTCCGCAGTTGCAGGGTCGTTCAAAGGCGTAGTTGTTGGGATATTGAACGAGGATTCGCTGACAGAAGCGCGACTGGGAGCTTTATAAACAACCGAGGGGATCGTTTCTTTCGAAAACTTTGATTTGTCGTCGCTTTCTTGAGGGGCAGTATCTTGAAGGGGTGCGTCTGGCGCCAAGAGAGATGCGATCGGTTGAGTGGTCGAATCCAGCATGATCTGTTTCGATAAAGTTTGCTCAGTTTTCAATGGTAGCAACAAAAGATCAGTGCCTTTACCTGACGATGCGGTTCGTTCTTGTTGTGCAAATCGATTTGCTCCTTGATTGTCCTTTCAATAAGAGGGGCATTGGCGCCACGAATAATCTTGACCAGGATTCGATTCTGTATGTATGGCTTTGGTCAGCACGAGGGATTTTCATGCAAATGAAACTCACGTAAAAAAACATGAACGTCGGGCAAGAGTGATTTCTAAAACTTTCTAAACATGAAATATAATCCGAAACTCCCTGATAGACCCAGTAATCGCGAGTTAAAATATTTGTGGTGGATTTATGGGAAGAATAAACAGGTGGGCCTGAACCTGAACAAAAGCAATCTTGTCGCCATTTTCTTGCTTCAATCTTTTGAAAATCGCGGCCATGGGTTCGCAGGGTCCCGCAAATTTGGCTGGAACAAAAAGGGTGTTCAATACATAATGGCACTTCAAATGTGTGGGATCGCTCACAGTAAACGTCCATGACTGCACAATTACGCGAAATTAGAATGTGAGAGTTTGTTAAGAGTACAGGAAAAGGGAGAGGTGATTTACCTCTGAGTTGATTTGGTTTTGAAAGAAGGGCAACGAACTCTTCATCGCTTGAAGCGAGCACGGGCGCAGCAGGCTCGCCTTTCCTTCCAAACTCAGCCATTTGATATGCGTGTGTAGTAGTAGAAGGTAGCTGGAAACCAGGAGGAAAGCAGCAGTTGTCGACGGTGTGAGATTCAAGGTTAGCTTCAGGTTGCTGGTGTTGGATGTCTGGTGGAACGGCGTCTGATCGAAGCAGATAGTAAACTAGAAGCGCAGTGAGTGCTGGAACGAGTACGGCGAAGGTCCTAGCGACAAAGAGGCAGTTTCCGAGGGTGCGAAAAAAGCCAGTTCTTGGAAGGGATTTTCGTGTCGATCCTGAAGCATCGAACGCATTTCCTTGCGTGCTTTGTTTGCGTGGCTGAGCAGTGCCTGCAGTGGACTTGCGACTGCGGCGCATGGACAAGCTGAGGTGGGTTGTTGAGGTCACTGCATTCGGGTAAAGACGTGGGTGGGGTTTGTAAATACCAAATTACAAAATATTTACATAAATCTAAAACATGAACATTGGCAAGAAACTGGGGCAGCTGAAGCAGGTGCGTCGATTGACAACGGCGTGCGAGACAGACAACTGCTAACGCTTCCCTCTTGAATGCATGCATGCCGTGCAGTGGACCGGTACCGTCGCGGGCTTCTTCTCGCTGTTTGCTTATACAACTCACACACTAATTAGGCGAGAAAATGGGCGGTGCTCACCGCACGGGTGGGTCGTGTCTGAAGGCTCATCTATCGCTGATCGTCTATTCCATTGCAAATCAGAGACTTCCGAGGAATTTAAGCAGCTGGAGCTCGTGACCGAAGTCCGCAAAGAGCACTATGAGAAGCTCGAGAGCCAGCTGCACCTGTTTATCCGTTCCATCAGTGAGTCTGCCGATGCATTCCGTTCCGCACCGTGCTTCCATGGATGAGGCATCCTGGGCTTCATCCATGTCTCCACGTTTACATTTCCAACAAAATCCCAATTATTGCGGCTGTTCGTGTCTCACATTTTCTTTCCAGGCAAAGGCGACGGCAAAGAAAAAGACAGATCGCCAATGGACATGTTTGGATCCGTCATGACAACTGTTGGAACCAGCCTCGAACCGTCATCTTACAGTTAGTATGTGTTTCATGCTGTTTCTTGCGACCTAACCGCAACCTGTCTTCCCAGCAAAGGCACTCACGCAGTGCGGTGATGCGCACGCAGAAGTTGCAAACTTGCAGCGTAATTTTGTAAATGCCGTGAAAGACGGTTTCGGCGAAGAAATGGCTCGTCAGATGCAGGACGTAAAAGACTATTCGGTACTAAGCCCGCCCTGTCTTTTTAATGAACCACTTGAATTCTCACGCCGTTTGTCGTGCAAAAATCTCAGAAACTGAAAGCGAAGCTCGAAAACCGCCGCCTGGACTATGACGCTAAAATGAACAAGGCTCAGAAAGCCAAGGTTGCCTCACCGGCGTTGGAGGAGGATGTCCGTGTCGCTCAAACGAAATACGAAGAAACTCTGCAGGATATCACCGCGCGAATGATTGCATTAAACGCGAATGAGGATGATCAGTTGACGGAGTTGGTTCATTTCGTGGATGCGGAGGTCGAATTTTTCCAATCAGGCTTGGAAGTGCTCCTGAAGTTGCAAAAAGAGTTCACTGGGTACAGATAGGCTCTTCCTAAGTATCTTTTCAATTGGTTAACGAATTCCCTTCCCCCCACATAGAGTATCGCGTTCTCGGCACACTGCTACAAAAGCCGAATTTAAGCGAACAATCTCTACGGCATCATCTATGTACGACTCTGGGCACAGAGAATCAAGTTACTCCATTTCACACACTCCAGCCGTCACTCCACCTCTTGGCGGCGTCTCGAGCGCCGGCCGAGTCACTCGAAGCAACAGTGGCTTTGCTATTGGAACAAGTACCGGTGGCCCACCTCCCCTACCCAATCGGGATCCTGTTGGTAAGTTCTCTGATTTCACATTTCTATGTGACTGACACATTTCAATTCAGCGGCACCTCAACCTCCAGGAGGGAAGCAAACAAAGGCGTTGTATCAATTCGATGCCGAAGGACCGGGAGAATTATCAAGTACCCAAATTTTGTTTTGAGGCTTTCTCCCTGATTGCTTCATTTAACATTGAAACTCCAGTTCGCAAGGGTGATGTCATCAATGTGATAGAAGAAGTTGATGAGGGTTGGTGGATAGGAGAACTCGCAGACGGCTCAGGTCGCCAAGGCATGTTCCCCGCAAACTACTGTGAAGTCATTGAATTGCAACCTCTTGTCGGCCGAAGTGCACCCCAAGCTCCGCCACCCTTTTCGGCCTATGGAAGTAGTGCCCCGGCGTCTCCACGGCTGAGCTCCAGCTCCAGTTCAAATGGTGCTGGTCAGCAGAGGGGATACGGGTATGGAGCTCAACCAGTCAGTTCGGCAGCAGTTCCTCCGAGAGGTGTTGCAGCTGTTCCATCGAGACCTGTGTACGATGGAGGCAGTGCAGAGTATGCGCCTTCGTGTGGGACGTGTGGGTGTGCAGAGTTTTTGGAGAATGCCTTTAAGCCTGGACAGTGTCGCAGCTGCTTTCACAAGTTGAGTCGTTTCCATTCCCTTTTTGGTGAAGGTCTTTGCTAATCCCGCTACTAAAACATTTCTCAGGCATTGAGTCGCATATCACACTCTGGCGTTATTCATTCTTTCAACTTTCACATTTTCGTCGAACACATTTTTTTTTGTCACTTGTTCATGCGCAATATAAAATGAGTTGCTGCGCGTTTGTTGCATTTCTACCCAAACGAAAAACAAGCTGTGACAAAAGAAGATGGTTATGTTTTTATTTGTGCTGAATTCTACGAAAAATAAAACGCGATGGCTTCGAAACTTGTGCTTCGACAGAATACATCTGGCTGAACTTGAATTGTGCGCCCCCCTACTGTGACTCAGTCTGAATCATCCTCATAGGCTTGAGCGCTGAATAAATCATCCGCAGAAACAGGCACTTTGCCTGCTTCCTCCTCCTCCTCCTCCTCACCACCACCACCACCATAATCGTCAAAGTCAAAGTCGTCCGCATCTTTCCCATCCAACCCCTTTTCGGCTCCATAATCTCCCAAATCAAAGTCAGATCCTTCCATAGTTGCGTCGGCAAGCAGTTTATCAACATGAGTTTCGTCTTCCGCAGAGTCCACCTCTTCGTTTGGATCTTCACCAAAATCTTGAAGCAGGTCGTCAAGCATTGATGACGCTTCTAGCTCTTCCACTTCCTCCTGGTGGTTTCGTTTTTTTAAACGTTAGCCTGATATCATTATTAAGAATCAAAAGTGGGAAATGTACCTCTTCGTTTGCAGCGTCAAATGCCAGACTTTCAGAGCTTGTGGTCTCGCCGCCGTACAGCTCAGTTTGGTCAAAGTTGTCCTCGTTCCTGTCAGATGAATCGTCGCCGTAAATCGCAGCTTCGAAATCTTTCACAGGATCAGAAGGTTCAAGGTCCAACTCTGATTCTCCTAATGAACAGAGTTTTATGTTAAAACCTTGAGTGGTCCATGAAAAAAACGATACAAACCAGGCAAAGCCATGCTTCCAAACTCTGGTGACAATGAGTATTTTGAAAGATCGGCGCTGAATGCAGTGGTTTCCGCCAAATCGATTTGCTCTGTTGATAAAGAACGGGGTTAGAAAGCAGTTCTGTGAAGGCCCAAGTTGCGATTTCGTACCATCCGAGAAACCAGCTGCCGAGAACATGTCCTCGTACAGTGCAGGCGCTTGCAGGGAATTCAGCACTGAGTCCCGCGACTCCATCAAGTCAGATGCATCCGCAGCTTGGTCGACAGTTTCCTTAAGTTTTGATTCCAGCAACGCGTCCATCTCATTTGAAGCTCCTTTCGTGGTATCCGCCTCAGCAGTATACGGTTGTTCCATCACAATCTCTTCATCGGAAGGAAGCGCTCCCAGCTCAGCAATGACTTCAGATTCTGACAGCAGGCTTGTCGTCTCTTCCACGGTTATTTCTTGGGCGGACGATATTTCAATGCCCAATTCTGAGAGAATGTCCTCCTCAGCTAAAGAGTCGGAGAACTCTTGAATCACGGTCTCTGCGATCGCTTTTGACTCTGTTTCACTGATCTTTGACAGAATTGACACAGCTGGAGCCGCATATGCCGCGGTCGCGAACGCGTCGTCGACAACTGGCGCACTGGCCAAAACAGATGCATGATTGACTGCGGAATAACAATCCTTTAGAACAAGCGGTTTTCGAACGACATAAAAAGCATGGCAACATGATTTACCTTCTCTAGCGATACCTGGGACCTTGACGTCCAATTCGTTCACGGCTTCAGCATCTTTCACGCTCAATGAGCTTGGGAAAGCATTCTTTGGCAAAAGGCTGATGGCACTCTCAGGATTCAATACCCTGATAGCTTCGTGGTGTCCCTTCAATGCAAGCAAGTGACTGATGGAATAACAACTCTCAGAGTAACCACCCGATTCATGCCCGCACTGGTAAGAATAACATGATGAGCCTGGAGTCACAACGACATGCTTTTCTGGAGCATCCAGGACGCTTAATGCAGGAGTAGTTGAAGCTTCTGGACTATTTTGAATGGCAATTTGTTTGACCACCTCCACGGTTGGATTACAAACAATGATTGGATTGGTTTCATCAGCGACTTCTTGCAAGTGACTCATGGAGTAGCAGGATGCCCCGCCAGTTTCGATTCCGTTCCTACATGAGTAAGAATAACAACCTGATTCGTGGTTGCCATCCAAAATGATGGCGTCTTCAGCCACAACTGCTTTCAAACTTGCTGCTGGTGGGATCGGACTTGAGTCATCAAGGTAACTACTGTGCATGTCCAGAGATTTATGTGTTCCTTCTTGAACAACAGAGAGGATTTCTGTTTCATCATCGATCACAATGTCAGCAATTTGACGGGTAGTCTCAGCATGGATATCGTCAGCGGCATTCACTTTGCTTTGAAGAGCAAACAGGTCTTTCTGGTTAAGAGCAGAAATCTCTTCTTCCTCCTGAGCAATAATCTTGTCGTCCTCTGGAGCAACAGTCTTGTCTTCCTCGGGAGCGGCAATCTCTTCTTCCTCAGGAGCAATAATCTCAGCCTCGACAGGAGCAGCAGTAATTCTATCTTCATCGAGAGAGGCGATCTCTTCGCTTTCAGGAGCGAATATGTGTTCTTCTTCAGGAGCAATAATCTCATCCTCGAAACGAGTAGATACCACATCGTCTTCAGGAGCGGTAATCTCGTCGTCTTCAGGAACAGTAATCTCATCCTCAGCAGGAGCGGCCGCATATTTATCTTCATCCAGAGAAACAATCGCTTTGATTTCAGTAGCGGAAATGTCTTTGTCTTTAGGCGCAGCAATGTCTTCCTCGAGAGTAGCGGCAACCTCCTCGTCAAATGTTTCAGCGATCGCCTTGTTTTCAGTAACAGTGCTTTCAAAGTCAGCACCGTCATTAATGCTGAAAGTAGGCGTAACAATAATAATCGGGGACACTGGGTTTGGTTCAATGTCGCTCTCTTCTTTGGGTGGTAGCTCTTGATTTTCGCCGGTCTCTTCGTCTTGCTCATATTCTTCTTCACTCTCTTCTTGTACAGATCCCATTGACTTTGCGAGAGCGTCAGACGAGAAACTGGTGGTGTCATCAGGAATACGTGGTGTTGAGTTTGCACTAAACAGCAAAGACGCTCTTGTAAAGCCGGCTTGGCCAGGGGCCATCGACGTCCTTTCGCCCTTCACCATTTGAGAGATGGCCTGTTTGGCATTCTTTTCAAATTCGGCGCGGAGCGCTTTGTTTTCACGCTCCTTCATCATGGCGGCAGCAAGCTTCTCCTCCTCTTCTTCAAGGCGCTTTGCTTCTTCGTTTGCTTTTCTACGAGTCTCTTCCATTTCTTTCTGAATGGCCTCAAACGATGTTGGGGCAGATCGTCCAGCTGGTTCACCCAATTTTCCGACGCCTAGATAGCCTCCGGCACTGTTGACCATGCTTGTGACGGTTTTTGAAAGTGGCTGGAGCATCGACATACGAGCCGGTTTCGGCGCTGAGGCAGGAATTTCAGCAACTACGGATTCATTGCTCATGGCGCTTTCAGGGCTCATGACAAAGTCGAGAGCTTTGCTGTCGAATTCTTCAGATGCCTTTTCCAATGCGGCTTTCAGATCTGGAACGCTTGCACTGGCGGATAGCCTTTCGCTTACGACAAGGTTCAAAATACTGCTCCTCCGGCTGTTGAATCATTAAAACATTAGAACACACGAGAACTGGATTTACTACAACTATTACCGATGGCGCGCTTCAAATTCCTTGAACGCCCTTGTAATTTTTTTAAACGCTGGATTTAATTCTGCAGGGTGGTGGTACACAGGCTCATACAAAGCAGAGTCGGCGGGAACAAACTGTTTCATTACAGATTAGCCAAGGTAAAACACTCAGTCGACAAATTGAAAAACACTCACATGAACGGCGCCGAGTTTAAACATTTCGCCCTCGCCTGGGATGCGTTTCAAATCAATGTAACACGTGTTGATGCTACAGAGCGTCTTGATGTATCCCAAATGAAGGTTGACAACTCCCAATCCAGCAAGCTGTTTTTGTTCTTCCGACGGGAAGTAGCGAATGAATCCTCTCAGCACTTCCAACTCTGGGTCAATGACTTGCTTTGAACCCTCGTTTGCACCGCAAATGAATTGAAGCTGAATCTGCTGAGTTTCTGTTTGAAGGCCGCCCACGTTTGCGGGGATTTCGATTTCACAGATCACTTCAAAGACACCTCGCGGTAGCCCAGAATCAAGTCGCAGTAAACCGACATGACCGTGCGACCCAGAGCCAGTGGTGAATTGCCACTGATCTGAGGAGCGTGAATTCAGTTCTAGCCGGTTCTGGTTCATCTTTGTGATGACGGATTGGTTCCATCCCTGAATCTCAAATTCTTGAAGTTCTTGAGGATCCGATGAAAAACCCGGTGTTGTGATGGGATGAACCTCCGCGGAGTTGGATCCGGCAGTGATCATGTTGGAGATTTTGGAAGCAGAAGAGGAGATTAAGTTTCTGACGGCTCCTAGTCTTGTTTTACTGGACGCAAACGCTTTGGAAGAAGGCCACTGAGGAAAGTAATTGTTAAAATTTGGTCAGTAAAAGCAAGAACACACCTTTCCGTGAAGATGAACCAAAGTGAGGGACCCATAAATGTCCAAAACGCTCAGATGCCGTGCCCCAAAGACGAAGCATGCAACTTTTGGCGGCGATGAGATCATCCACAAATCATGCACCCACACAAGGTCACCAGTGGAAGTGTTGTGAACCGTCACCCGTTTATCTTCAGAAAATGATGCAACAGTTGCGTCGTCTGAGGACCAGCAGATTGCGAGTATGGAGAACCTGGAGGACTGTTTGTCCGGATGAGTCATCAGCGTCCGTTTAGTCTTGCTGTCCAAGAACCAGATCGTCACTTGACCCTCCGATTCTCCGGTGGCAACGTGCTTGTCATTGCTGGACGAGAAGGCCACCGCAGTTGGTCTACTGACACTGTAGTCAGAAAGTCCATTCGTGGACCACAGGCTGGATGATGACCAGCGCTGGTAATTGGCTGCCATTGACAACGATCCTCTCTCATTGGAGGACAGTTCCACAGGATAAATAAGAACTGTCAATGCATCAAGGTCTTCAGAGTTCCCATCCCAGATGACAACTGTTTTTTCATCCAATGTCGCAGCGACAGCGTGACTACCTCCATGCGCAGCGGACAGGGAAGTTACACGGCCATGTTTGAGATGCAGAGATTTCAATGGTTTTGGCTCAAATGTTTGAGGAGACCATTCCCAAAGATGCAGTGATCCGTCTTCATGGCCAGTGACAAAGGTCAGAATCTCGCCGACTGGTGTCTCTTTCGGGTTTACTGCAGTTACCGTCGTAGGTACGAAAGTGACTGAAGTCGGGCATGAAATTGTGGACAGTTCTCGGAGATCCAGGGACGCAATCAGGCCATCCTCGACTTTTTTTGAGTTCCATAAACCTTTAATCCATGCCCGCTGGTCAATGGAGATGTTGTCATTGTAGAGAAGCGTGACTTGGCCTTGATCCGTCACAACGATTGTGAATGGCTTGTCAGGATGGTTGCTAATCGCAACCACCATGTCCTTGTACATGGCCCCTTTGTTCGGGGAGTTGTGACCTTCCTCTGACACCACATCATATGTTCGAACTTTGGATTTGCCTTTTCCTTCAGACAAAGAGATTTCAGTCCTGTTCTCCGAAATCGCCCATCCAAGGACAGAGCTCGAGTTGACGACGGGGCAAAGTCCCTGAGACAGAGCAGGCAGAAGGGAGATGTATCGCACTGTCGAATGGTCTCCCAAATCATTGATGGCCCAAACTTGACTAGTTCCAGAGTCGCCGTCAGTAACAATCGTCAAACGATTACGCGAGAAGTGGCAAATGGGTTGCTCGGCATCTGCACCCAAGATTGTTCCCATGTGCATGAAAGTTGGCAGTTCCGGCGTTTCTTTTCCAGGCTTTTCTTGCGACTCGGTCAATCCAAGAATATGAATGACTCTGCCCTCAATCGGAACAATTGCAATCTTGGATCCATCCGAAGAAAGAGACACGAATCGGACAGAGTCGATTTCAACATCGGCGCGAGCGACCGGCTTTTTGGAACGGAAGTCAATCATTGTGTAACCCTTTCCGTCGTCATTTGCGACAAGGACTAAAGGTGACTTGTGCGCGAGAGCGAATCGGGCGCATCCGTCAACAGGAGGATCGCTATGTGCCTTTGTGGGGATGTATTGCAAGAATAATCCACTGTCTGCGTCAGAGGCCAATTCGTCCACATCAAGGAGAATGAAGAGATCACGGTACTCATCCCAGAAACCCATCGTACTGTATGAAGTACACACAGGTTGTCTCGGATACTGGGATTTGATTGCCCTCAGCACTGTGAATGAACCTGCATCCCAGAGGACAATTCGACCAGGTTCGGATCCGTCGGAAGCAGTGACAACACATCCATCATCCTTTGTCCATGCAATAGCTGTAATGATATCGCCATCTGGCAACGATGGGTCTTCGGCTCGTCGCAACTGAGACAAATCGGTAGTTTTCAGAAAAGTGAGCGACCGCGACGCAACCGCAATCATTTTTCCACTGCGCGAAAAACAGCAGGTAAGAGGCATTTGCTGCTCGTCTTCATTAATTTCCAGTACACACTGCCGGCGAAGACGCGACCGCTCCTCCGGTAACACGGCAGTAGCCTTGTAATCAATCTCAAACAGCAGCAACGCAGGAACCATGTCATACACTTTGATTCCAGCAACTGCAATCAAGCTTCCAAAAGTATCTCGGCCCGTTACAGTGAGTTCGTGCGATTGATCTTCGTATTTGAGGATTGCAACTGGTTCGCCTCTGGATGTGGGCTTGTTGAGCCATTCGGCCCAGTTCAAATCAGGTGCACGGGATTTGACCCATTGGCGGGCATCGCCAGAAAGAACTGAAGTGGTGTACAAATTGGCGGCAAGTGGGATCAACTGGCGAGGAGATTTTGATAGAGCGCTGTAATTTGTGATCAGGAATCGGTAGTCTGCAGGCGATGAGGTAATGAGTATTATTTCAAATTTTAAAGAATGCGGTACAAACATTCAGTAAGCTGCGCAGAGTATACTGTGTCTCCCATATGATCCAATGAGTACTTGTAACAAGCCAGAACTTCATCAAGCAGTCCCGCGTCAATTGCCGCACCAATGTAAGATATATTTTGGAGCGTTTTCACTGCTTCACCCATAGTCGCACCACCTCCGTTCAGCAAATGCCATCCGACAGATGCAATTCGCCGTTTGTTGGGCTTTGACGCAATCAGCAGTGTCTGATGGAAGCCATATGATTTTCCGGTTTTGCCCGCCTCTTTGCTGTTTTTGTCGAGCCAGTAATTTGATAACGCGCGATGAATTGAGAGTGATCGATCGTCGTGCAAGTATCGTTCCATCGCGACTTTCTTGAAGACTGAGTTTGACCTGATAAACAGGTTAGTTCAACCACCCCTATATTTTCAAGGAAGAGAGCTCACCAATAGTGTGTCTCCATCCCGCAAATAACTTTGACATGAACACAAGAACCGAGGCTGTCCAAGATCTTGCCAACCATTTGGCTATTGATTCGCAACACAGTGGGCTCATGAGCCTAATTTAAAAACGCGACTTCGTCAACAATGAAACCGAGAAACGCCAATCATGAAAGACATACCCTGTACAGATCCGTAAAAACATCCATGTCGCACGAAATGACATCCGTCAACTCGTTTTTACTTAGCCCGCACCGTGCAACAGTTAAATACGAGCACAACTTTCCTACAAACGCGTTCCCATATCGAAGTTCAAGCGACTCGAGTATGTCCTCAAACAGTCCAGAAACCGTCTCGGCTTTCATACGTGAATACTCTGACGAGTCAAATGATGTCCATTTGGAGGCATACATGTCCCACGCTGTTTGAATGTATAGCGGCATGCAGGAGGATTTGCACTTTGCGATGAACAGTGACATCTGATCTTTGGTAAGTTGGCGCTTGTTGGACGCCAGCAGACTTGAAACAAACATTTCAGATTCGTCAGGCGTTAATGCTCCCAACTCCAAGTAGCGTGCATGTGATACAGTTGATTCTCTCGAGCTGGCTGGAGTGAGAGCGGGATACTTTGTGCAAAGGCTGAGAAATAAGGAGTGTTTCTTGGAAACTGGAAGCGCAGAAATGATCAATTTCACGTTTGAGGGAAGAGTTGCTGGGAGCCAGTCAATGTTCAGTGGATCACTTCCAGTTTCGATTGCACATAGACCATCGAGAACCTGTCCGTTTTGTCGTTGAGATAATGGATGGTAGCAAGAACAACATAACGCGCACAAACCAGCAGAAGTGGACGTTCAGCGCTTGCCAACGCCATTGCCATCCGAAGTCCCATTTTAAGTCCATTCGGCGACACTGGCGGCCAGAATTCCAGAATTTCAAACAAGTGTTCAGAAACGGAAATCGATGCGGAGTCAGAGGCATTTGACAATGCTTCAATTTCATCCGAGATTCTGGCTCGGAGGTCGTCAATTCCATACAGCCGCGTAATTTGATTGCATAGCGATGAAATTGTTGAGTTGACATTTGAAGAGTCCAACGTTTGGCCGATAAATCGAAATATAGTGGTATATTTGCTGGTCGGGGTAGACACGTCTAAAACTGTTTTGGCAAGCAACGCCGATTTTCCGATACCGGCCGGACCTAACATCAAGGTCATTAGTTTCAATAACGATCCAATGATTTCTTTTTCTTTACCGTATAGAATGAGGACATTCTCTGTTGCATCGCCAGAGTTCAGAAACCGAGAAACCTCTGAACGGACACCCTCTCGGCCGGCAAAGTTTTGAACATATCGTTTCGCGATACTGCTGTGTCGCGCAATTTCAGCTTCAAGAAGATCGGCTTTGTTTCCAAGTTTTGCTTGATGATTGTAATGCTTCAAAATGCTCTCGGCCAGAACTTTGGCGACATCATCGCAAAACGATTTCATGTAGGCTGCATGTGCTTTGTCTGAAGTTGGAGAAAATCCAGTCTGATCCGTCGCGCTCCACGGCACTGAGAATTTTCGATTCGATCGCAGTTGAGAAGCAAGATTTGCCAAAGATGATGGGTAGTCGTCAAAATAAAGTGCATCAGAGACACCATCTGGAAGCTTGGTAAAATTTCGCCTGGGCAACATTGTCAGAGGTGGCAACCAAGAGAGGTCAATTCCGGAAGTAAAAACTCACTGAAAGCAGAAATAACGGTCCAGATATTCAGCGTCCCCAACGGCAAGGATCTCTTTATCTCGGCTCGTCCGAGCATGCATCACTTGGATGTCCGTCGATGAAGAGTAAATTGTGTTGTAAAGGTCGCTGTCGTGCGAAATTTCGCCCCTCGCGCAACCCTCTCTCAATACTTCGATAAGTTCGCGACGAGAAAACTTCCATGCCTCGGAGGCTTGTGCAGAAACGATAGGATCGCTCGACGATATTCCATCAATAATTGTTTCCGCGGGTCGAAGGCGGTAGACGGAAGGGTCGGGATTTGTATCCAGCGCAAACCATTTATGCAGTATTTCAGAGTCGCTTTCATCGAGCGAGTTTGCAATTTTTTCGAATTCAGTAAGGGAGATGGTCTGTGGTAGTGTCGAGCGTCCGTATCTGTCGCCTATTAGTTGTGTCAGTATCATGGTGACTTAACATGAAAACGCGCACGCACCCAGGAAGCAGAAAAATGCCGGTCCAAATGACGTTTCGATACTCTCTTGAAGGACTTTGTTGACAGACTTGTGGATGATGGAACAGTTAAATGGATTGAAACAAGAAATCGCAAATGAGAGGGACCCTTACTTCTGGATCTCCGTACAAGCTGTCATTCGGAATGTTCCATTTCCTGGGAACGACAGCTGTCAGCAAAATATGCACAGGAGGAATATTGTCCACTCACGGGTCAATGACTTCGAAATCCAGGTCGAGAATACGGCAGAATCTGCGCATGAACGGCCACACATCTTTGACAAGAGCATTGCGTTCCCATTCCCAATCTACGCAATATAAACGCAAGATTGTTGCAGACACGGCGCATATTTTACGTTAGCAAGAGAGGTCATCAGAGAGTGAGAAAGTGAGGAGCAGCGTAAGGTTTTCAGAAACCGACCTGTGTCGCCACACGAGATGAAGAGCCTGACAACTCCCGATGATGTTGCGGTTCCTTCCGACCGATCTCTTTCAGCGGCAGCAGCAGAGATGAGGGCGGCGAAGGCGGGCCGCATTTCGCGCACAGGAGCACCGTCGAAGCCATTAAAGACTAGCGCGTTGTTTCTTGCCGTGGCCTTAGCGGCTCCTCGGGCAGGGACCTGGTTCGACGCATAAGAGACGGTGCTCGTCGGACTGGTCGGGGCTGGCTCTTGGGGCGGTGCTGTCTCCCCGGATGGCTGGTTGCCCATTCAATGATTTGTTGCAAATTGGATTTATGTGTCTTGTTCTTTCGTTAAAACTTTAAGGCCAGTCCGCGATATATTTATGATGCCGCGCGATGACGGCTGACGACCCCGTTTTGCATGGAAACACGGCGCATATTCTGGGGGCCCCTCAGCACACGCCGTGGTAACTGTCTGAATTCTGACCATTGCAAGGGTGAGATCCGTCAAGCATCCCCCACTCCCCTGGTCATTCTGAGGAGTGGCATTTCGCGTGAAACACGGGTTATGAAAAATACAAACCAAGCAAAACAAAGTATTAAACAGCGAATGCCGCTCTGTCTTATTCTAAAATAACATGGCTACCGTCACATAAATCTGGCATCTTGAATAATGAACAGCTCAAGATCTGGGATCACATGTATGTTCTACCGCTTTCCTCTCCCAACCTGGCATGATTTTCCCGAGACCATCACCTGTGAATCATTGGTGGAGACTGTTTGATCTTCCCATGCCCACTTGCGGGCATTGCTGCAACCCGTCTTGAAGAACCTGGCACCAACTCCACGGTTCAAATTAGCGCATGTACTGTTTGCTCCGCCTTTGGTTTGAAATCCATGCATTGGCACTGAAGCAGAGTTGGGTTGCATTTTCATCGTCTTCATGGGCTCCGCGTGAACTGCATCTTTCGATGCAACCGTTGTTTGACATGCATTCGATCTGTTTTGCACCGACAGTTGCTGAAAACGGGCAGAAAGTGAATGTCTGTGTGATTCAACAACAAACTCTGGTCTCTGTACTTGCAGGGATTTGTGTCTCACTTCTCCTGTTGACAGGTGTAGTTGGCTAACGCGTTGTCCGCATACATCAGATCTGAAGGGGGCCCCACTGATGTTGTTTTCATAGTCATACCGCCACTTGTACATTACATCCGAGATACGCTTCATGGCACAGCGCATTTCCATGACTTCCATTGCGCCGTCCTTTGTCAGAGGTTCAACTGTTGCTGGCTTCCTGTCGTAATCCTCGGCGGAGTATGAAAAGCCAACATCGACCCATCCCCAGCTAGTGTTGAGCATTAATGTCGTGTTGAAGGTGTTTTGGTGCGAAAGTTGAACGTCAACTCACAAATTCACCTTCTTGGGGGCCTGTTGTAAAGAGGAGCCGTCTTTTGAATCCGTTTCTACATCCAGGGTAGCGTCTGAATCCTGCGTATAGATTGTTGCCGGAATGTTTCTTTGAAACTTGGATTTTGGATCAAGCGACTGGCTGGTATCTTGGTCTTTGTTTGAATGCTGAAGCAAATTGGCGGTATGACTGCGGATACCTGCGGCAGACATAATGAGGCAAAGTTGTGTGTGGGTACTGGCGGCGCGAGTAGTAGGGTTTCCACTCGGCGGACTTTACTGAACCTTAATATAAGAAAACGGGTCTTTGTTGCTGTTGCCTTTGTTTAAACAAACTTGGACAGAAACTGCTTTGTTTTCGCTCGTTGTTTTCGTGCAGAGTCATTGTTGCCTTTGTATGTCCTTTGTTCAAGTGGCGCTACCTTCTATTTTCTACTCGCATAATCAAGTGGGTGGGGCGGCGAGGATTGTACAGGCAGTGATTGCAAATTTGACCATATCTCTGTTAACCGTGGGTTGGTTGGCGCTGGATGGATGGTTGTTTTGCTCCATTTACAAAAACCGGGGACTTTACGCGCTGATAGAAAACGATGAAAGAACGTTTTATTCTTTAACCCGCGCTCATCTCCAATCACCATCCCGTCCATCAACTCTTCCAAACGCTCTTCCGTATTAAATTTCTGGGAAGGCTTCCTCCGCGGTCCGAGAAACGCTGGCCTCGTAGGAAATCATGCGCGGGTGTTCAAACGTTCAAACACTTTCTAGCTTGAACTGGTCCAACAAATGCACACAGGAGCAGTTGACGGTATTTTGCCGATCCACTGTGGATATTTTTGAGAAGTAAGCTGTCTGCAACTTGGCGGGCCGAAACGGCAAGGGAGAACAGAAAAACGAGTCATGAACCTAAAGAATGCATCCAAGCTTTACTTTCAGAAGACCCACAATGAGCACGTCAGTCCGGTACATTGGCTTTTGTGCATTCACAGCGCAATCGCGTGCGGGCAAAAGCTTTATCGAATCAAACAGTTGGCCACATATCTAGTTCATGCGGCCAGAAGTGCAAGATCCTTAAAAAAAACCTCTCTGGAGAGGGAAACAAGGTGGATGCTGTGTGTTCTGTGGTAAGCCAGGTGGAGAAAGCTGTTTGAGTGAGTTGGCGGCAAAAACCTGTGTTGTCTGGGATTTTACGATGCTTAAGTTGAACACGGCTAGAAGTCTTGTGGCTCGAATTTTGTTTTCTTTTGGAAATTTAATTGTTGATGGAGCCATTTGGAAACAAACCACGGCGTCGCTGTTGTGTGGATGGGCGCATGATTCAGGGTCTTCAGGTTGGTGAAAGTGGTCAAACAAAACGGAACTGCGCGTTTTGCTGCCCAGAATCAGAGAACGTTCGTGTCGGACAAATGCTTGAATGATTTGACAGCGCATACTGTCGACCTTTATCGAGTGTTGTTGGTGTTGGCGGTGGTGGCCGCTGCTTGGAATTGGTGTTGGAAGAAGTACCCTTGACCGAGTCATCCGTATGCCTTTGCTCAAGCGGCCTTGATCCATTCGGCAAAGACTGGAGACTGACTGGCGGCGACCCTGGCGGAATGGGCATTGTCAGTGTCGTCCAAAGCACAGTTCTTGCTTGTGATCAATGCGTTGATCGACATGCGCGTGACGCTTTTCAGGCTCTTTTCCGAAAGAGACTGGGCAGCCAACCCCGACAAAGTTACAAAAGGATTGGCTGTGCCTGATTGACTGATCAAAACAACGCTCAAGTCCACCTGGTCAAAATGCCTCACAGCAAAACCACAACGACCACGAGGACTGTGCACACCACTGTCGCTGCAGGACGCCGGAAGGAAACTGTGACTGAGACTGTTCGTGTTGTCTACGAAAAATGTCTCACGTCGCCGCTTGCCAACGAAATCGCAGCACCAAAGGTGCCCACGTTCGTCTTTTACTGCTGTTCTTACTAGCTGCTGAATGCTTCATACCAGGACTCTATCCATGATCATGATGCCGGCTTGGATATGGACATCCGCGGCGTCCGCCTTTCGTTCCTTTTTCAATACGTCAACGACTGCGGGGGCAGAGACGCTCTTGCTGAAATGACGACCGCAGACATGAGCGTTAAGTTTGTGAAGCCTGCGACAGAATCCTCGCGCCTCTCCCTCTGCAGCCAACTGCATCAAGCTCACCTGGACAAACACTCAAATCGTGATCAAAAAGACCCAAACGACGACGACGTGACCGCTGACGCGGAATGGTTCATTTCTCATGCTTGGAAGTACAAGTTTCTGGACGTTGTCGACGCCCTGCAAGAATTCTTTATCTGGGAACGTAAGATGGATCCAGACTCCGTCATAATCTGGTTCGATCTGTTTTCGAATTCTCAACATGACACGGCGACGAAGCCTTTCACCTTTTGGACGGATGTGTTTATGGGTGCCATCAAGGCCATGAAGAACGTTGTGATGGTTTTGGCTCCTTGGAGCGACCCAATTCCATTGACAAGGGCGTGGTGAGTGACAAGTACACGTTGTTTCTTCAGTCAGAGAGGTGAACCTCACAAACATGGTTCCATTACAGGTGTATTTTCGAGCTGTACTCGTGTCTCAAGACGGAAAGTAATTTTCATGTCGCCATGACCAATCAAGAGACGAAATCTTTTCTCGCGGCACTCCAACACGATGGGTACGAATTGCATCGAATCCTTGGGAGAATCCGTTGCAGTAAAGCAGAGGCGGGCCAACCCTCGGACCGTGACCAAATCTTCCGTGTTGTGGAACTGCAAGTCGTCGGTGGGTTCCCGAACCTCGATCGCATGGTGTTTTCGGTTTTTTTAAAGTGGGCAACGGACAAGTTGAAATGGCAAGTGGAAAACGCAGAGAGTGAACGCAATCGTGGTAACTGGGCAGTTGCGCTGGGTTCCTTTTTGAAACACTTGGAAAAAAGCGACGAGGCGATTGTTTGGTTGGAGGAAGGCTTGGAATTGCAGCGGCGCACAGTAGGTCCTGAGGAAGTCAGTACTTTGGCAACCGAAGCCACGCTGGGAAGCTTATACCAGGAAATGGGGGACACTGAAAAAGCAGGAGATATTCTCAATCACTGTTACTCAATCAAGCTAGCACAAGTCGGTCCAGATGATCCATCCATTTTTGGAATGATGAATAACCTGGCTCAAGTTTACCGAGTCAAAGGCGAATTTTCGAAAGCAAGCGAGTTGTTGACAACACTGTTGGCCACTGCTGAGCGTGTTTCTGGACGCGAAAACGAATTTTATATCCGCGTGTACGCAAATTATGTCTCGTTGCTTTGCAAGCAGGGTCGGCTGCAAGAAGCCAAGGAGTGCGGCGTTTTGATGCTTGAATTAAGCGAGCGTGCTCTCGAGGAAAACCATCCTGACCGCATTCTTGCTCTTAATAATTATGGTGCCGTCTTGGTCGAACTGAGAGAGTGGGACGCTGCCGAAGCCGTTCTAAAAGATGCTCTTACTCGCAGCAAGCGCAATCTTGGGGAAGACTGCGGCCTGGCCATCAGTCAAACTGTGTCCCTCTCCTCTATCTACAGGGATAAGGGCGAGTTGGGAAAAAGTCTCGAATATCTTGATGCGGCAATCGAATCACAAACACGTTCTGCATTCCTTGGTAGTTTCCGCCTTTTCCAAATTCAAATGGGAAAGGCTGCTTTGCTTATCGAAATGGGTCGAGTCCAAGATGCGTTGGATCTCTCGAAACAAGTCTATTCCAATGCTCTTCTTCTTTTTGGCCCCAGCGACTATCGCACTTGCAATTTGGCACCGCCGCTGGCCAGCGTGACTTCTCTTCTTGGAGATCACAAGGCTGCTGTCGATATACTGGAGCAGAATTTGGAACACGTGAGAGCTATTCTCGGCCCCTCGCACCTGGAAACGCTCAACATGATGAATCAACTTGCTGTCATTTATCTTCAAGACCTGAAAGACACTGAAAAAGCCGGCCAAGTGATCGATATGGCCTTACGGGAGTCAACACTGGATCCAGCAAACCCACTCATGCTTTCTCTCCAGCTAACAAAAGGTGCGCTATATAGTGATTTGAAACAGCTTTCGGAAGCTGTGCGTCATAAAGAAGCCATGGTGGAAATTGCGGAGGGAGCATACGGCCGGAGCAGTCAACACACTATTCAATTCTTGAATAATCTGGCCTTTGCGCATCTCAAGCTGTCGGAGTTTGATACTGCTGAATCGATATTCACAGAGATTATTCAAACCCACATTCAAGTATATGGGGAGCTTCATCAGAACACCCTCACATCCATGATAAACATATGCAAAGTTTACAAGGAACAAGGCAACTTCACAAAAGAAATTGAGCAAGAAACTGCAGTTCTGCAGAAATACAAGGCAACAATCGGTGAAGATCATCCAAACACTCTCAGGCTCCTCATGCTACTTGCATCCAGCCATGCTGCTGCAAACGATTTGGATGCTAGTTTGGCCTATCTGTCTGAATGCGCAGAGAAACGATATCAAGTCCTGGGCCCGTTGCATCCAGATACTGAAGATAGTGTTGAGTGTCTCCAGCGACTCTACACCAAAACAAATGAGCTAGAGAAAGGACTCGCAGTTTGCAAAAAGTACCTCGGCGAAACGCACGAGAAAACCATTTATGCTCTTCATCTGGTGGGAATGCGTCACATGCGGGAAGGTAACGCTGACTTGGCTGAACGGTACCTTCTTGAAGAAGTTGAAGGATGGAGAAAGGCTGGCAATTTGGAGGATGTGAATTATCTCAATGCGCTCAACAATTTGGCAGCCTTGTACATCAACCTCATGAAAAACACTGAAAAAGCACTTCCCCTTTTACGGGAGATGAGTTACATGTGGTTTAAACTTGACCCAACTTCCCCTTCCACGTCCATGGCTTGCGATACTTACTACCAAGTCGGAATGGCCCAAAAAGCATATCTGGAAGTTCGAGAGGGCATGACGCTGTTCTATGGCGTTGCCAGTCAGAAAGCTGTGAATGCAGGACTGAATCAATGCCTTGAGTGGGTTCGACGCAAAGAATTTCAGCTGCTTAAGGACTTCTGTGTTGGTGCTATAGCTGACCTGGAAGAACTGAAAAGTGACCAGTACAGTATGATGTTCAAGCGGCAGCTGGTTGACGGTCTTATAGGATTGAAGGAATTTGACGAGGCTGAAGTGGTAGCGAGTGAGTGCTTCAATGCAGTTGTTGCTGCTGACGGCATTACCGGAGGATGGACGGCCATGTGCCTCTATTCTCTTGGAAGTGTCAAGACAGCAAGCGGCAAGTTCTTGGAAGCAGCTGAGCTCTACGTTAATCATTTGGCACAATTGAAAGCGCTGAATGTCGTTGGAAAAGATAACGAGCTCATCCTGAAATTTCTGCTCAAGATTTACCTGGAGCATGAATCTGCTGGACAAATCGAAGCAGTTGAAAGGGCACATGAATATGTTTCTCTGATCAAAACGCTTTATGGGAGTCAGTCCACGCAAATTCTTGAAGCCATGGACCAGCTCGAGCGCATCCTTCAAATGTATTCCCCACTGAATGCGAACCAAGAAATGACGGAAGCCTGGAAGAGTATACTTTCGGCTCTTCAAGAGGAAAACCAACTTGTTACTGGCACCGGGCTGGCTGTCATGTCAACTCTTTCCGAGCGCTACAAAGCCACACGTGAATTTGAATCAAGTGAGGATGTGCTGAATTTGTTTTTGGGCGCAGCAGCCAAAATGCTTGGGCCTGCACACCCAGCATGCCAAAAAATATTTGGTTCTCTTCTTGAACTATATCAAGACATGATGTCTTCAGGTTTGCTGGACATGGATGGTATGAGGGCAAAGCTGTCGAATGTGACAAGAATTTCGGGCATCGAGGTCAGAATCGAATGACGGATTTCATCTGTCGTTGTAATGTTTTTGGACAATGAAGAACCAAAATAAACAGGATAAGCACTGAAAATAACATTCCTCTTTATTCTTTCTCCCAGCTTGTAAATCGCGCCTCCCGTTGGTTGTGCTTTTCTCCTTTCGTCCAGTACCAAAACATGTCTTTCAAATTGAACAACGTGACAGCAGCTTTGGAGTGAAAAAGGAGATGCGGGATGTTGTTTACAACAATACCGAAGCCAAGGCAACATCTCACATCCGGATTGAGAATCGTTGGCGCGCGCAATTTGGATTCTGAGATGTCACTGGAAAATGAAGTGTTTATCAACTTACGGGGCCGTGTCGAACACGAAGCTTGCCAGACTCTACGGATTTATTATCCCAGACAATCGGTATGATGATTACACGCTCGTACTGAGCACGTCTCCATACGCACCATTTTTCTCGCACAAGGCCGAGATTTATCAGGATGTGGGCATTCCGTTGGATTCGAATTTCTCGCTCACCCAAAAAGAACCGCTTCCTGTTGCTGTGCTGCAGTATCTGAGAATTCAGCGGCTTGAGTGGTCTGAATTGAATTTTGCAACAGCTGCCGTGGAAAAGTCGAAAGTTGGGCTCAACCGGATAACGCTTCGCAATGAGCAAGAAATCTTGTGCAAGCGTTTGAAGGAATTCTTTCGGACTTCGCTGTGAAAGCTGAAGAGCTAAAGGTGCAGTTAGAGTCGAACATATGCAAACAATACTCGGACTGTTGGATGGCTGCACACGTGTCGCTTGGGGAACAGGAAATTCGTCAAGGAGCCTTGGACAAAGCCAAATTTCTTTTGGGACTGTTGGCCTGCGCTAGTTGTGGGAAAGAAGTGGAAGATGATTCAAAGGGCTGCTCGCGATGCAATTCCGTGTCGTATTGCAATGTCATTTGCCAAAGAGCTCACTGGCCTGAACACAAACGGACATGCGTGAAGAGATGAGACTGGCATCCGTGAAGTTGCCTTGATATAGTGTTGAGTGATGTGTGGATTGACGCCGGGAATATAAAAAGACCCAAGAATGCCAATGACTTTGCTTCTGTTTTGCGTTTATTAACGCTTCCGTAGAACTCATTGTTGGAGGTTGAAAAATGGTTTATTTCCATGTCTGCCTTACGACCCCGTCACTTTGCAACCTTCAGCAAAACTCGTCATTCATCGCGTTTTGTGCTTTGGAAAATAGTATTCAGCCGGAGATATTTTGTGTGTTTCATTGAAGCTCCCAGCAGCTGCAGCAGCGCCTCCCATAGCCACAGCGCCAATGGGCCCTGCGAGGATGAACCCAAGAACACTTCCGGCGAGAGCACCAATAATCGTCCCGTTCTCCTTTACTATCATTGCAACCAGGGTCAATGCGCTCAGCTCAAGTTTCCTATGCTCCTCTTCCAAGTCAAGCTCCATGAACTTCCTTGGATCCTCGTATGGCAGATTTGCATCGAGCGATGCCTCGTAAGCCTTGCGATCTTCAGTAAGCACCAGGGCGGCGTATGTGAGGTCCTCGCGGTGAGATTTGTTCCTTGATTCGGCGTACAGCTTGAGATAGCTGCAGGTGATCTGCACTTCAGTGGCACTACGCTTGACCTCCAGCTGGTCATACAATGTCTTGTGCGTATACATCCTTGTGGGAGGCTTATGATGGGCTCTGCTGGCCCGAGCTCTGCTTTATGTATCTCGCAGAGTGCAGTGTTCAATTGTTCTGAACATGGTTCTTGAACATGATTGTCACACTCCAAGCTGCTGTGAAATGAACACCTGCCAGGACCGCAGTTCCACTGGCATGAAACATATATTTAGAGGCGCGTGGCACAGGAACAGGATGTTGAAACGACTGCTTTATATGATTGCTTTCAAGCATGCATCCGCATATTCCTTCGCATCTGCCAGAGACTTTTGCTTCTCTTCCGGAGACAGGGACTCATAGTAATCCAATACTGACTTTTCGTGTTTGTCTCGCAGTTTTCCTGCACTGTGTCCGGCAGCTCCACCGATCATGAATCCCGGCACTCCTGCCACGAGCAAACCAACAACCGCTCCCGAAACACAACCCAAAGCGGCATACATGCCGAAATCAGAGGACTCGCTTCTATTGATTTCCCTTTTCACTTTATCATACAGATCGGATAACTCCTGATTGCTCATCCGCTTTGGCAACTGGGTTTCCTGATCTGAGTCGTCGCGGCGGCATTCGAAGTCTCTTGAGATGGCAACGTAAGCCATCGCAAACTGCTTGTACTCTGAACTCGTCCGATCTAAATCCTTGCACAAGAAGAGGAACCGGCGCTGCACTTGTTTGAACGGCGTCTCCGGGGTGACTTCCAAGAGGTCGTAGCAGCTTGCAATGGCGTTATTGGGCATTTGTGTGCGTTCTTCTTCTCGTTGTTGGGTGAGTTGGAAGCTGTGCCTTGAGGATGCACGTTTTCGAAGGTGTTCAACGGTGAACAAGATCTGTCACACAAAATGTGCGGAAGATGTTCAACCAGTTCAGGATGTTGTGAGGAGTTGCGGGCAGCCTGTTTATCTTTCTCGGACAGGAAGCTCGCAATGATGCTGCGAGATTGGCGCTCTTGTTTCTGCGTCGCTATCACGCGAGTATCGACGAAACCACCGAAATGGATACTCCCAACAATGGTTCATCTGCGCGTCAAAAGGATGCATTGAAATCGAAATGCGATTCAGTCTCTGACATACAGAGCACCATTGTCCGAATGCAGGCCGTAAGCAAAGGTACGTGATCGCCAGTCTCGAAAGTTGCAAGTCCCAACGATTTGAACAACAACCAACCAGAACTCGGCGTCTCGGTCCTGTTTGACGCACAACGCGGCACTCTCTCCATTCTGAAAAACTGCTCGATTTGTTGGCTGAAGGGTGCGACTTGTTGATTTGTTTACACTTAATTTGATGCACAAGGGTTAATCGGATTTTATGGAAGCCCGCGTCTCATTTGAATGTGTTAAGTTCATGGTACAATTGCAGAGCAAGTTTGAGTGTCCGCCCTTTCAAACTTTCCGACAAATCCGATCCTATTTCCGTGGATGGTCACCTCATTTGTTCAGTTGCTCTGGCAATTGAACAAGCATGAGCCCCTGATATCATTCTGGAGCAGAGTTGGTGAGTTTAAAATATGCGCCTTTCTACTGAATCTTTTTAATACTGACATTTCAACAGCATGGCAGCTTTTCGAAATGTCTTGCCCCGTCGAATCCCCCGTGAACGAAATGCCGACGAAATGTTATCAGAAGCTCGAGAACCTTCATGGAAGGAGTATGCTCAGTTTTGGGAGGCCCTGTTTCTCAAAGTAGAGGAGACATGGGATTCCGAAAGCACGGAAAGATTTCTTGTAAGTCGGTATCATCGAATGTGTTCTCAATATACCCAAGTGACCTCAATCTACATTTGCGCGTAAATAATGCACCCGGAGACGATTCTTCAACTTTGAACATTGTGCAAATAGCCTCTGATACTTCGGATTTGGTTCCGGAAAATCCGTCCGATTTCATCGTATTTGTTACTTTTGTGCGAAAAACTCTGCTTCCTTGGATTTGTTCTGGCCAAGTTTGTTTGAGTAAAGTAGGCGTAAAGGACTTGGGTGGTCTATTATACAGGCTGCTGTTAACTGCTCTACTGCAGAGTCCCGGCAACTACCTGACGGTCCGACCTGCCAAGAAGCCCGCATCCGTCATATTTGGTCCACAGCTGGCCAAGATGGTTACCTTCGAGATGGCGTACACAGTGGTGATGATCATAAATATATGGTATGTCCGCATGCATGTGTGATTCTGTCACCAGGTTTTCCGCAACTTGTCGTTCAATTGAAGCAGCCAATTCTTGCAAAGATTGAAACAGTGCGCATTCGAGCGTCATCCACATTGAAAAAGAAGTGAATGCATTTCCCGTTTGAAGCGGCCCACGCGCTTATGATTGATTTTCCGAGACCCGGTCCAGCTTCAAGTAAGATGATTCTGGCTTTTCTTTTGACAAAGCTGTCCAGCAGCCATTCGCGAGTTTCGTGGATACGATCATTCAGCTGAGGCTCAATTTCTGCAGGAGACCTTGTCCATATCTTTTGCGAGTTTCGAATCTGTGACATTTTTCCCTGTTGAGTTTCGAACCGCAGAAGTGATCAACACTGCCAAGTTCTCTTCCTTGTACCATTCCCTGAAGTCAATCGAGTTGAGTTAATGATGCCGGTCGATTCGGCATTTAACCGCTTGAAAAGTTCGACTCCAAGAATTGCCCACCCCAAGAAAGAAAAACAGCCGCGAGAGAATCTGCTGCAAAAGTTTGCTTCACGGCATTTGTCAAACTATTGTGTCTGCATATTTCTTATTTCTCTTGCTTACAGGCCGCATGCGGACTCATTCGGGTTTCGCTTCTAAAACATCTGAAAGCAGTTGCCAAGTCAGCGTCGGCAAGCTTGGAGTATGGGCGTCGAATAATTGAGGGGGATACGCGACTAAACAAGAGGCAAAAGAGTCTGCTGCGAAAAACGCGGTGATCGGAGTCGGTTTTAAGCCTCCAATCAGCTCAACGGTCGATGAATCTGGGACTGCAAAAGCACAGCGATAATTTCGAATCTACCATCTCGGCGAAACCAAAAACTTCAACAGGTTGCTCTAATGCTGCGACTGCAGCCAGCGCAAATGCGAAACAATCGTCTTCTTCGAAAACCCCATTCACTGCCCCCCGAAACCGAACCTTCCCCAAGAACCGGCTCGAAAGAGCGCCTCCATCCCCCATTCAGTGGCGCCAACTCCACAAATTGCTGCAGCGCAGACTTTGCATCCATTGGTACTTCCTCAGAATCCGCAAGCAGTAAATGACCCCGCGTCTCTTCTCGCATTGCTTCAGCAACAACAAAAACTGATTGCACAGCAGCAGGCGGATGCTCTTGTCGATGCTC
>QEAP01000040.1:96948-110844 GCA_006535975.1 Chytriomyces confervae
GGGGTTTTTTGGGGGGGGGGGGGCGGGGGGGAATAGCCATTTCAGGGGGGGCAAATATACGTTTCCTTTACAATATCGACAGTTGTCGATATCTCTTGTAGCGCCTGAGCGAGTAATAATCAAAGTCGTTCAACTGTTTCGTCATAAATAATCAACAAGACGTGAACGGGGGAAGCTCGAGATGTCAATCAGTTGTCGGTACCTCCAATCCTTGAGAAAGCAAGCTATCCGACTCGGGATCACCTAGACGTAGGAGATACTGGGTTGGTAAGTTTGTGTTGAGGTAACAGCGTACCTTGGGACTTCTTTATTTACGTTCGCGATAAAGCCTGAATATTTTTTAAACTGAGGCAGTTGTCGGCACAGGACATACTCCTGACTTGGAGCGAGAACGCTGAAGCAGCGGTTGTCGACATGCAGAACAGCGTTGTCCGAATGCAGGGCGTAAGCAAAGGTACGTGATCACCAGCCTCGAAAGTAGCAAGTCCCAACGATTTGAACAACGACCAACCAGAACTTGGCGTCTCGGTCCTGTTTGACAAAGAACGCGGCATTCTCTCCATTCTGAAAATCACGCGCGAGAGTCTGTCCTCGATTTCTTTGTGGATCTGATTCGAAGACAGTTTGTGACGACCGCTTCGGCGAATGAAATGCAGGTGAGTTGCCTGATGAGATCATTCAGCTCCGTCTGTTTCTCTAATTGATGAATGTGCCTGATGACTTGTGGTTACATGCCTCCCAGTCCGTGTGCGTGACGCTCTTCTCGCATTCAAAAGAATTCGCTCTGGTTGAAAAAAAGACGGCCGTTTTCGCGCTCATTTCCCTCGACGAAGCGTCAATACTGGGTGCACTGAAAGTGGAAGCAATCGCGAACCCTTTGCACAAGCATGCATTCAAGGCGAATCAAAGATTGTCTCGTCCCGTATTTCTTTCGTTTAAGAGAGCGCAATCACGGGGGCTGATCAACAACAACAACTGCAGTCAAGAGCGCTATGCTCGAATTGCTGTGCGCGCTCGTCAGATACTATCCCGACTGTTTCTCGGCAAATGGCAAGATGGACCCGGCGCAACTTAAGCGCAGAATGATGACTGCTATCGCGACTTGCATCAAAGTGCTGAACCAGATATGGATCTTCTTGCGGGCGCTGTTTCGGGGCTTTCCAATTACATGCATGCAATGTCCATCACAGAGGGTGAGTGACTCATGACCTTCGAATTCGGAAATTAAGTCGCGAATTCTTGATGCGATTATATCCGAAGCATCCGAAGTGTTTGCAATGATTCGAAAGATGCTGATAACTCTTGAAATTCAACTCGATACGCGGTGCCGAAAGGTTGATTTCTTTGCGACTGCTTGACGATTGAATAACGCGCGAAAAGCTCGAGAGCCTTCATGGAAGGAGCATGCTCAGTTTTGGGAGGCCCTGTTTCTCAAAGCAGAGGAGACATGGGATATCGAAAGCACGGAAAGATTTCTTGCCGTTCTGTATGAATGCGTTCTCAATATGCCAAGTGACTTCAATCTACATGCGCGCGAAAATAATGGACCCGGAGACGATACTTCAACTTCGAACATTGTGTCAATAGCCTCTGATACTTTGATATTGGTTCCGGAGAATCCGTCTGATTTCATCGTGTTTGTCAACTTTGTATCCTTGAGCGAAAGCAATACTTGCCAAAATGCGCGCCTCGTTATTTCACAAGTGGGTTTTTCGTTGTGGGGCGGTGTGTTTATTTCGCATTCGTCGCAACGTCCTTTTGTTTCTGGATTTTTACAAGTTGTTTGGAAGCGTGCTGCTTTTGTGCGAAAAACTCTGCTTCTTTGGGAAAGCAGATGAACGCGATGCAATGGTCGGATGGACTATTACGCGTGTTCCAGAATCGCAGCTAAACAAGAAAAAAAAAATAGGACGTGGATAGTCCTGAATCAAACGCAAAAAATTCATCTCTGCCAAGATCTCTTTTCGAAATCTCTTTCCGAGGATCTTTTAAAAATGCGGCAATTCAAGGACCATCTGCTTGTTTCATGTTTGAAAATGGTTCTTGCGTCTCTCCGTCCGAACTCACGAGTATTGGAAATCTGTGCCTGCCGATTGTTGAATCTTTGAAATGGGACTCGGCTATACACCGCTGTCTGTTGTGGCGCTTGATGCCATGGAGTCGTGGACGGGTTAAAACCGAATTGAAAATGATGCTGAAGGCTTATGAAAAGTGGGTTAACGCAAATCCATTTGATCCAGCCATGTGCGGCGAGGGGAAGTGTGCAAAAGCGTCCAAAACTGTTGCAGCTTCGCAGCCCAACATTGTTTATTTCCTCGCAAAACGAATTGATGGTGACGCGCTTTTGCGTGAATGGCAGCCAGGTTCGTGTCTTCGAACAGTCCGGCCAGGTACGCCTCGGCCGCCTCCTGCATCGCAATAAGCGCGGACGAATGGAAGCGCACGTTCATACCCGTCTTCTGTGCAATATCCCGCATCAGGCGCTGGATGGCATCTTCCGAATCAGCGGTCCTTTTGCATTTCAACAGCGTCAAGAACTCCCTCAGCCCATCATATGCAGCACAAACGGACCACGCAGTTTCTCAGGAACACAACTTGCGGCAAATTTTACTACCGCCAGAATCTGGCACTCGCAACTTCTGCAAATCATCCTGTTTGAAAAAACCGTCTGGCCGGGCCTCGGATGCTATCGTGTTTGACTCGAAATGCGGGGCGCTGTTTGCGGATAATATCAAAATCCAAGTGAGATGAAGGAGAGACGGGCTCTTTGTTCGATGATGTAAAGGATTCTGCTCAAAGGCGGCAAAATGAACACGCTTGTAGAGTGGCATGGGGTTTGTGAGTGAAGAATACCTTTCGGCGGCAGCCTCATTGGAGTGGAGAAGCGGTTGCCTTGAATCAATTCGTCTTTTGTAACATCCGCGGTTTGGATGCGGTTGGATATTCGATTTTTTGGATATATCGGCGAATTTCGCGCCTTCTTGACCCCTGCTGTGTTGGACTTGAGGGTAGCGTGACTTGCGATTTGTTTCCGTGGCACTTTTCCACCTGCGGACTTCTGCTTCTTTTGATATAAAATTGAGTTGCCTGACATGTACAGCGCGTCTAAAGTTCAATCAAAAACCAGGCTTTAGAACTGCCGGATGGCGTTGTTGTTAGATTTTGAAGTTGTTGGAAAACACCCATTGTGCAGTCTTTATTTTAGCAGCGGCTTGATAATTGGATTCACAAAAACGCGCTTCAGTACGCTCACAGCGCACTTGTGCACAGAAAAATTAACACGTAATTCTTTGTTGGCAATACCTGAACATAAACGGGCTGAAGCTGGTTCGATGATGCCGGAGTACCTTGAAGTTTCTGGACGGCAGCTGTTAATCTCCAAGTCAAGTCCCCTTCATTGTGACGCAGGTTCTGTGATTGGAACTTTGTGGCAGCGCTTTGATAAGCAACTTGGGGATTAAATCGCGCAGTTTGTCACGTCAAACCCTGCTGCGATGCTGCTCAAGTTCTGTTGTCATGGCCGAGACACCGAATGATCGGCACTCAGCCCCCCAGTTCTTCCGCGTCACTGAGAATAAATAGTCTGGAATCGTTCTGGGAAAGTCATTCTCTCTTGCCCCGTTCGTTGCATGCAATTTCCCTCGGAAAGTCTTGCCGTGATTCAATATGACTTGGACCGGATCAACATCAACCGCTGAAATCGTGAACGCTGGAAAATTGCAGTTTAGTTTCGGTGTGATGTGTGCGTGTTTGTGTGTATGAGCGTCGTTTCTAATTCATTCCATGTCACTCCATTTGAAGATCTGGAGAACGAAAATTCAATTGGCGGACTCCCAAACAAGTTCTCGCGACATGCACCCGATCGAACGTACGCTATTCTATTCCTGCGTCAGTTGCTTGCTTGCCTGCCTGTTCTTTGAACTCAACGAATCCCTTCCTCAAAGCGACCCCTCACGCCAATGCGTCTGATGCCCGTCGCCCTCCAGCCACGACACCTCCTGAGGTCTGTAACATCACCTCACAATTTCCGCTTCATGATCTCCCGAATGTCCTCTAATGCGGATCATGTCCAATCTATCTGCAATAAGCAGGCTCCCGTTGATCTTGCGTCCCAAGAAAACCAAGAGTTCGACGCTTTTATTGAGAAGTACTATCTTGCGAAATACAAGGCCACGCTTGTCGAAAACGAGGTTGACACTGTGAACAGCGTGAGTTTTACCACTTTAGTCATGTCTTGCGGACAATGTTTTGACAAATAGGAATCCAGGTTATGATGTTGACGGAGTCGCAAATGGATAAAATAGGTCTGAAAGTTGGCGCTCAGAACAAGATCTACGACGCGCAGAAGAAACACGCTGCCGACGTGCAAGTATGTGCGCATACTTCACATGCCGAAAGTGAAAAACTGATTCCATTTGCCCATCAGACAAAATCCAATACTGCTGCAACCTCCTGGTCCCACGAAGTCCCACGCAGCAATTCTGGCTTCTCAGACTCTTGGGTGTGCGCAAATGGGTTCAAGGAACATGACGTATTCATCAGCTATCGCGTGTACAGTGACAATCACACTGCTGTTCAACTGCACTCGTCGCTATCAACCACCAAAAAAAACGAGACTCCCCTGCATGTCTACTTGGACCAGCGCTGCTTGGAGGATGGGAAAGGCTGGAAAGACGGATTTTTGAATGGACTTCAGAATTCAAAAATGGTTGTCATTCTGCTGTCGGAGGAAGGCTTGAAGCGAACAGCGAGAGCGGACGCAGAGCCAGACAACCAGCTTCTTGAGGTATGCATCATCTCTCTGCGTGGTTTGCGGCAGTGATTGCTGACTCACATCCGCAGATCGAACTCGCGTTGCAGCGCCTTGAGGAGCAGAAGCACGCTGCCAACCCGTTGTCCCTTCTTGCTGTTACGATGTGGTCAAAGGTGGAACGGGACACGTACAAGAAGTGGTTTCCCAACATTGCAATACTCCCAGATGCCAAGCACTGCCACCCGTCAAGCCCTCGTCAACTGACTGTTCAAGGAATCTTCAAAAAACTGACAGACTTGCAATTCGTCAACGTGTCTGATGATGGTGCTGTCAGCAGGCAAGTCTGCTCACTATGACACATACATGTGTGAAAACTGACAAGTGCTTTCATAAATACATACTTCAGGTTGGTTCCAGAGGTCAGAAAGCAACTGGCCAAGGATGAGAAATTAGTGTGTTCCCAGCTTTATGGATCCAATGGCTCTGTCAACATCAACCTGAAAGAGATGAATGCGCTGCAGGCTCTTTTATCCCCAATAGACTCTGCAAGTGATCAAGTGGCTCTGGAGAAACTGTATGTTGACGGCACCCGGACTTGGCTATTTGACCAAGTTGCTGACTGGGCAAAAGTGTCAGATCCAAGCAATACCATGTTATGGGTGAATGCAGTGGCAGGAGTTGGAAAGTCAGTGGCTGCAGCACAAATTGCAAACCAGCTTGATGCAAAGGCCCAGCTAGTTACAGCAGTGTTCTTGAAGTACAATGATGCCAGGAAGAGCAATGCACGCCGCATTTTGATGACATTGGCCTATGGGCTATCTATGTGGTATGCTCCTTTTGGTCGGAAATTGCTTCAGTTGGGGTTGACTGCTGACAATCTGGAAGAAAAGTCAATCTATGAGCTGTTTGACACCTTGATTGTGTATCCATTGAAAGCACTTGGGCAATACACACCAAAGGAAGCTGTGGTGATAATGATTGATGGGCTTGATGAGTGTACCACAAGAGATACTCTGATGGCATTGTTGGTCTCTTGGATGCAGTCACTGAAGTACAAGGCTCCTTGGCTGAAACTACTTCTTACATCCAGGCCTGAGAAAGACATTGTCAAGGCATTTGCTGGTCTTCCAAGCAAGACAGTTGAACCATCAAGTGAAGAAAACATCAGAGATCTCAGCATATTCATCCAGCATGGATTGCAGCCCTTCTCTGGATTGACTGAGCAAGAGAAAGGCCTGGCTGTTGAGGATCTACTTGCAGTTCCAGCAAATGACCATGCTGAGGAATCCAAGACATTTGTATGGATAAACCTGATCCTGAACACAGTGAAGCAGCAGTCAGCTGCAGAAAAGGTGACATTGCAGCTGATTCAGCAAGTGAACAGAAGTGCAAGGAATGTAAATGCCTTGTATGCATTGACATTTGCCAAGGCAAAAGCAAACTTGGAAGTTGAATACCACCAACATCTTGTTACTGTAGTGTCAGCAATTGCAACTGCACAGACCTTGCTGACACCAAGCATGATAGTTGAGCTCTTTTTCCACAACATGGAGCCTGGAGCTGCAAGGACAGTTGTCAGAAAATGCCTTTCCAGTATATCCATTGTCCTGGATCCAGCAGCACAAGGAATAGACTCATCAGGGCTACTCTTGGGAGACTCTGGAGTGAAATTTAACCATAAGTCAGTGTCAGACTATTTGCTCAGTGTGCAATCAGACATGAAACCCCTCCACGTGGCATCTTTATTTCACTTGGAATTCTCCAGAAGGTGCCTTGACTGCATATTGCAACAGGAGGTAGTGGTAAACATATGTGGGATCTACAACTGGCACCACCAAATTCCAGATTTGGACAAGAGAGTTGCAGAGAAAATATCAGAAGTGCTGAGCTACAGTGTGCTGTACTGGATCACTCACTTTCTTCTTGGAGCATCTGCAATGGATGAATGCCCAGCAGGTTTTGAAAATGTGCTTTTTTCAGAATTATGCTATGCCTCTATGGAGAAGCTCTTCAAAACCCACATATTTTACTGGATGGAGTGCACTTCATTGAAAGGAGAAATTAAGAGGGTGCTCCAGCAGATAGGAATGTTGCGCAAATGGGCAAGAAATAGGGCTGGAGTCTGCAATGAGACAAAGTCCCTGATATCAGATTGTTACCATTTTCTGCGGGAGTTTGCTGATCCTATCATCAAGAGTGCACCACAGACATACTACTCTGGGTTCACATTTTGCCCAAAAGAGACTGCATTGTACAAGGCCTATGCAAATGCATTAAGTGGAGTTGTGCCATTTGATGCAACACCATTAGAGCCAACATGGGGTGCATGTGAAATGACACTAGATGGACATGCTTCCAGAGTGACATCTGTAGCTGTGTCTGAAGATGGTGCATGGATGGTGTCAGGGTCTCATGACAATTCAGTGAAGGTATGGGATATGACAACAGGTGCAGTGAGGTACACTCTGGAAGGTCACAGTGAAACTGTGACTTCAGTGGCAGTGTCAAGTGACTGTGCATGGATTCTGTCAGGGTCCATGGATAACACAGTGAAAGTCTGGGATATAATGACAGGAGAAATAAGGTGCACACTGGAAGGGCACTCTGGTGGTGTGCTTTCTGTAGCAGTATCAAGTGATTGTGCATGGATTTTGTCAGGATCTTTAGACAACACAGTGAAAGTGTGGGACATGGCAACAGGTGCAGTGAAGCACACACTGAAAGGCCACACTGATCTTGTGAATTCTGTGGCTGTGTCAAATGATTGTGCATGGATTGTGTCAGGGTCTATGGACAAGACAGTGAAGGTGTGGGACATGAGCACAGGTGCAGTCAAGCACACACTTGAAGGACACACTGATCTTGTAACTTCAGTTACTGTGTCAAGTGATTGTGTTTGGATTGTGTCAGGGTCTTATGACAACACAGTGAAGGTGTGGGATATGAAGACAGGTTCCTTGAGGCACATTCTGGAAGGGCATACTGATTGGGTGGAGTCTGTAGCTGTGTCTGCTGATTGTGTCTGGGTTGTTTCAGGGTCTTGTGACCAAACAGTGAAGGTGTGGGACATGATGACAGGTGCAACAAGGCACACTCTGGATGGGCACACTGATTGGGTGTCCTCTGTGGCTGTGTCAAGTGATGGGGCCTGGATTGTTTCAGGGTCTCGAGACAGCTCAGTGAAGGTGTGGGATGTGACAGAAAATCCTTTGAGCTGCACACTTAAGGGGCATACAAGTGAAGTGATGTCACTGGCAGTGTCAAATGATTGCACATGGATTGTGTCAGGGTCTTGTGACAATTCAGTGAAGGTGTGGGACATGAAGACAGGTTCATTGAGGCACACACTGGAAGGGCACAGTGCAGATGTGAATTCTGTTGCTGTTTCAAGGGATTGTGCATGGATTGTATCAGGATCTTCTGACAAAAAAGTGAAAGTGTGGAATATGAAGACTGGTGCAGTGAGGCACACAATGGAAGGGCACACTGGTGGCGTGCTCTCTGTAGCAGTGTCTCATGATTGTGCATGGATTGTGTCAGGGTCTATGGACAACACAGTGAAGGTGTGGGATATGATGACAGGTGCAGGAAGACAAACAGTGAATATGTGGGACATGATCAGTGGTGCAGTGAGGCACACTTTGAAAGGGCACAATAGTTGGGTGAGTTCTGTAGTGTTCTCAAGTGATGATGCATGGATTGTGTCAGGATCCTGGGATGGAAGAGTGATAGTGTGGGACATGATGACATGTGCAGTGAAGCACATAATGGAAGGGCACAGTGGAGGTGTGCTTTCTGTTGCAGTGTCACATGATTGTGCATGGATTATGTCAGGTTCTGTGGACAAAACTGTGAAGGTGTGGGATATGAAGACAGGCTCATTGAGACACACATTGAATGGGCACAGCTCTTCTGTTCACTCTGTGGCTGTGTCAAGAGACGGAAAAGAGGTTGTCTCAAGAAGCAGTGGTGAGCAGCGACATTGGAATATTCTCACAGGGATGGAAGTATCAGTGCATGGTACATTTGAACAAAGTGGAAGAGCATGGAGAAGTGTTGCACCATTATGGTTACAAAATGGGAAGTATATGATGAAGGTACCAGTGTGTTTCAAGAAGTATGGTGTTGAGGGGGTCAGTGAAAATCTGGGTTTTCTGATCTGTCAATGGCCAGTCCTGATCCAAGTTTTAAGGATTTAAAATCAAATAAAAATGTGAAAATATGTCAGATGCTGGGCAGAAAGAAATAGACATACATGTTTGTGTTCTGGCAACCTAAAGTAAGACAGAAACTCACCAAGAACAGTGTCATGAATGCAACTAAAAGAAGAAATCATGCTTGCACACCCAGTTGCTGTTTGATAAACTGTCTATGTTTTTGGATCTGTGTTTTCCAATTCTCGCAGCACTGAAACCTTAAGTACCAAAGGTGCGGATCCAAAAAATTGGTTTTTTGGCAGTTCCAGTTTGAGCACTGCTGTCCATTTTGAAAACTGTGCTTGAGTCGACGCAAGCAAGCTAGCAACTACGCATGCATCTGCAACCCAGCTGGCATAAACAAATCAACTCTGTCAGTTGACTGAATGTGCTCAAGATAGTGGTCATTTTGCACTCCCGCCCACAACTGTCATTCTGGCTGTAGGTTTTTTGTGTCAGCAACAAGTTGAAAATTGAGGGGTTCGTGCGAGGAACAGATGAATCCAATCCATGAAACGGTAATGGTGCGAGCTTGCGTTAGATACGGTTTGATTGAATGCGTGTTTTGCTCACAACAAGCTGATTTTTTTCGCAGCAGTGCACTGGATGACCATTGCGTTCTGAATGTTCTGAACAGCTGCATCCTTGAATTGGCAGCACTGAACACCGGCGGGGATGGCATCTCACAGGAACAGCAATCGCAGGACCCTGTTGCAGTCTCTTGCGCTCGAGTTCGTTCAAAGACGCGCGTTTGGACTTGATCAGAACCGCGAGCAGGGTTCAAAATTAATCTCAATTGCGTCACAGACAAGAACTGACAATGAACAGCCAGCGCCACAAAATGCTTCGAACATACTGTTTTTGGCACTTTTTAACTGGAGTGTAATGCTGTTGTTGTCCTGATTGCTGTGATTCTGCCACGCAAAAACTCAGTGCCGCGAATCAGCGTTTGCATTCAGCTACGATGCTGAGCAATCACCCTGCGCCACATTCGCCAGCCAGGCCACGCACGAATCGCGTCAGGGTGAGCCTTTGACGAAAGGGCAGCGTGAACAAATGCAGGGGCTTGATCCAAGGACACGGCCATGTCTTGCACTGTGTCTTTCTGAGTGTTTTGCTGCCGTGCGTTGATTGCTGTGTTGGAAGACGCGTCTGTCGGCAATCATGGAATAGTTTCTTGGACGCGTTTTTTTCAGAGCATGTCGAGACACGTGGCGGCACTTGATGCCATCTTCACGCCATCCCCTCTGCTTTACTTTGTCCCACCCCGTTGGAAAGCGCTTCCTGGGCTGTCAAGAGGCTGTTCGATCAAGTGATGGATAACGCCACGCACTGATCTTGGCGCTGTCTCCAGTGTCCCCCCCTCCTCCCTTCCGCAATTACTCGGTTCTGCTCCCCACGTTTCTTGCCGATCTCAATTCGGTTGTGATATATCCAGATTTGGATTTGATGCGCACGTTTTTCTGCTTGTTTCGAAGCGAAGTTCAGGATTCTGGAACCGCAGAATTTTCATGCTGGTGATGATGAGACTGTATTTGCACCATTATTCAAGAGCACTTACGTAGTGCGCTAATTGCGTGGCGATTGTGGATTGGTGTGTTCAAGCGTGTTTGTGTTTTTGTGCACTTCCGACTGCGTCAATTGAATGCGCCAGTCAGTGCAAGTCAAACCCTGAAATGCGTCGTCACACAACAGTGTGTCTCAAGTTCGTGATGGTTGTTGAACAAGTGCTTCCTTTCAGCTCAGTCTGCATTCAATGTCACGCATTTGTTTCAATGAAGTCCTGTGTGGGCGCACAGTCATTCTGCCTTCACTGAAACGCACCCAATTCAGCTTTGTTTTCTGTCGGACACAAATTTAATCACAAAGCAGACAACAAGCAAACGCACACAACTGAGTCACTGCCGCAGCTCAAACATAGTCAACTTCCTGAAAAGTATGCTTGCTGCCCTCATACACATCGTGTTCCTTACCTGTCTCTTTCCTTTCTTTGACCTCAACAGATCTCTTCCCCAAAGCAGACCGCAAAAACAAATTGCCTGATCCGAATCACCTTCGTGCCAATGCACCTGATGCGAATCACCTTCGTGCCAATGCACCTGAAGCGAGTCACGCTACGGCCAATGCAACTGATGCGCACCCTCCTGCCACTGCTGCTGCCGAGGTCTGTGACGCTGTCTCACTGTTGCAAACATCCGAATGGCTGATGCGGATTTTTCCAAAACACAGCAGGTGCGCGTGGATCATGTATCTCTGGCAAGAAAAGAGTTTGATGCCTTCATTGTGACGTACGATCTCCACAGTTGCAAGGCGACTCTTCTCGACAACAAGTTCACCACTGTGAACAGCGTGAGTTGAACGTCTTTTGTCGCGCGTTTTGGACACTGTGCTAAACAAACTGTGTCCAGATTCTTCTCCTGACTGACGATCAAATGAAGGAGATGGGTTTGAAATTGGGTGCCCAGAACAAGATCCGCTATGCGCAGAAGGACCACGCCGCTGCTCCTGCGCAGAAGGAGTACGCTGCTGGTCATGTGCAGGTACGTGCTCCACCTGCATCTGTCCAGAAGCAAAACAGTTGATTTCATCTTCCCATCAGACAATCTCCAACATCACAGCAGAGTCCACCAACCATTTGCTTGAAACTCCATACAATACTCCCTTCTATTCCGAAAGTTGGGCATGCAGCAATGGCCACAAGAATCATGATGTTTTCATCAGCTATTGTGTCTCCAGTGAAAAGCATACAGCAGTCAACCTGCACTCTGCCCTATCAACCACAAAATTGAAAGAGACCCCCCTGCATATCTATTTGGACCAGCGTTGCCTGGAGAATGGGAAGTCATGGGAGAATGGCTTTTTGAATGGACTAAGGAACTCAAAACTGGTTGTCCTACTGCTGTCAGAGGAAGGTCTGAAGCAAACAACAAAAGCTGACATAGTTGCAGACAATCAGCTTCTTGAGGTATGCATTCACAGTTCCTTCTTTGTGGTACTCTTTCTTGATCCCTGATTGATTTCTTCAGATTGAACTGGCATTTGAACACCTAAATGACCTCCAAATCCTACCAACCTATTGTCCATTTTTCCAGTGAATTTGTGGTCAAAGGTGGAAGGTGGTCTTTATAAGAACTGGTTTCCAAACATCAATGCATTTCCAGATGTGAAGCATTCCCACCCTTCCAGTCCTGGTCAATTCACAGTCTGTGAAATATTTAAGAAACTTACTGACATCCAATTTGCTGATGCAGTTGATGAAAGGGCTCTCAGCAGGCAAGTTAACTACCCATGGTGTCCTTGAGTGCAACAACTAACTTGTGCTTTTGCATTGGCCTCAGGTTGGTACCAGACATGAAAGAGCAACTTACAAAGACTGAGAAAGTACTCAGCATCCCTGAGTATGGATCCAATGGCCCCGTCAAAATCAATGGAAAGGAAAACAAGGCACTGAAGGCTCTTTTGTGCCCCATTGACTCCACAAGTGATCGAGTAGCTCTGGAAGATCTGTATGTTGAAGGCACCTGGACTTGGCTGTTCAATCAAGTTTCTGAATGGGCAAACAAGTCTGATCCCAGCCATACTGTGCTGTGGGTGAATGCAGTGGCAGGAGTGGGAAAGTCAGTGGCTGCAGCACAAATTGCAAACCACCTGACTGCAAATGCACAGTTAGTGGCAGCAGTGTTCTTGAAGTGCAATGATGCAAGCAAGAATAATGCACAATGCATTTTGATGACATTGGCATATGGCCTTGCCACCTATTGGTCAGAGACTGCTTGCAAAACAATGGACAGCAGATGTCATGCAGGAGAAGTCAATTCCTGAGCTTTTTGCCATGCTGATCAAAGATCCACTGGAAGCACTTGGGCAGTACAAGCCAACTGAAGCAGTGGTGATACTGGTTGATGGGTTGGATGAGTGCTCTCCAAGAGATGAACTGATGGGACTACTGGTATCTTGGATGCAGTCACTGAAGGAAAAGACTCCATGGTTGAAACTGCTGCTGACATCAATGCCAGAGAAGGACATAGTGAAGGCATTTTATGGCCTTCCAACAAAGACCATTGAGCCATCCAGTGAGGATGTGCTCATGTTTAGAGATTGGTGCTGATAACGTGTTGGAACCACACTCCTTTGGATTCACAATGATTATGACCAGAGAGAATCTGATCAGGTAACTTAAACAGTGATGTCAGTATCACTGCTCACTTGCACTATAAGTTCACCAATAATTTAATACCTTAAACAGCAATGTCAGTATCACTGCTTACTTGCACTATAAGTTCACAAACAAAAAAGGGAAGGCAATGGTCCAACGAAATAGGAAAAGGAAGAACAATGGAAACCTATCATAATCATCCTGGAAGCATGACAATGGAAGCAGAATTCCATTGACATGAAAAATCCGAAATTTCTCCAGAGATCAAAAAACAATTTTCCCACTCCTCCAATCACAAGGTACAAGCCAATCACCAGTTGCTAGCTTGCCCTCTTCACCTCCACTCCTCACAACACCTCCAGCACAGGTGTCTCAACACTTTTGTGCCTTGAGAACCTCACCAGCCAACACTTACACACTCAAGCCAACCAAGAGCAACATCCCCAGAGAGTTCAACATATGCCTCAACGACCCATGTTGTTACTACTCAGAACACCAAATCTGATCAGACTCATCACCAAAGTCAACCATCAAGTCAGCCACCAGTATGCCAAATCAAACACAAGGTCCCAAACCATGGGCCAAAAGGCTAGTCTATGGTGGTTACCATGAGCTATCAAGACAACATCCTGCCAACACCAGAGCCAACTACCAAGTCTACAGTTCTGTTGAATATCAGTCTCAAGTGATGGAGCACTGTTTACTTCAATAAAGGTTAATTATCCCTGATTCATCTCTTATTCTCTACTGCAGATAAAGAAGAGTCATGCGCCTCACCATTCCACCAACCT
>QEAP01000041.1:0-11653 GCA_006535975.1 Chytriomyces confervae
ATGACAAAAAACACCACCAAGAATCATGAAAAACACTCTTTTTCAAAAGTCAAGAAGTGACTTTCCACCTCCTTCAACACCACACCCACTGACGGCACTAATATTTTTACTCGCCCTTTTCGCAGCACCCGCTTCTTTTCCACTCCCACTAGCTCCAGCAGAAGCGTTGGCACCAGATGATGATGATGGAGGTGTATCTTCCTTTTCAGGAGGTAGCCTGAATGGCTCGACAAGAAACCGTTTACGGCGGGCCTTGAAGGCCAAAGAATGAATGTCGCTTGCAGAGAGCCGAGATGTTCCTGAGAGTGTGTGAATGAGGGGGGTTTTATGAACGTGGAGAAAGCCGTGGTATTCGGTTGTGAAATGTTCGCTGAAAGAGCGTTTAGATCCTGCCGCCAAAAAAAAAAAAAAACACGAGGTTTTTGAGTTTTTGAATTGAAATGAGTGTTTTTTTTGTTCGTTTTTTCCCCCTTACCTGAAAAGGATTCCACTTCCAAGACCAAGTCGCACGCATGTTGCAGCATTTGCATGTACGGGTTTGTGGAGATGCCAACATGGTGGCCTTTAAATGTGTAAGCAGATATTGTGAGCATACACACTGCGCGTGAGTCTCTCAGTAATGCTCGCAAGCATGTTAGGAATTTGAAAATTGCCTGGCCATCGGGGTGTGAGCCAGTTGTCAAAAGAAAAAAACAAAGAAAAGGAACAAGAACCTTCAACGCAATCTCAGACCCAGCATCGATTCCCCACGACGGGCTGCCAACGTCATCCAAAACAATTCGCAAGAGATTGGGTGTCAAAGAATTGACCGAGTTTCGAAATTTCCCTTGATCAATAATAGAGCGAATAGAATCCAGCAAGTTTGTGTACAGCTCAGCAGATGTGAGCGATGCCCAAGTCTCGACACTGATCAGGGCGATGGAAGCAGCATCCAAGGTTGCTGGGGCAACCGTTTTCGTAATGTCAAATTTGCAGCAATACGGCCCCGCCGACGCTGCAGAATTCGTAACTGAGGCGGGTGATGACATCCGCGGCATAGCCTGGTACCGCCACGCAATGGCCATCTTGTCCCTATCGGACCTCAGCGACGCCAATCCCAATGTACGGGGGTTCGATCCAACCCCCGAAGAACCAAGGTCCACATCTTCGCTGTCGGCATCGTCTGCTGCTGAGTCTGCGTCCGCGTCGTCTATCTTGAGCATCAGGCGCTGCACAAACTGTTCGCATGCACTCGAGTTGGCGGGGTTCGTTACGCCTGTGCCATCGTTTGCGACCTTCTCAGGACTCGATAACGCGCTCAGTGAAGATGCTGCCACTGCCAGCACGTTGCCGGATGCGATGGCTTGTGCCGCAAAGTAGCTGGCAATGAGACGGGCATAGTCGGAGCAACGGTCCGAGTTGATGAGTGTTAACGATCTGGATGCCCCCGCAGTGTTGGGATAGCAGAGATGAGCGTCAGTCTTTTTTTGGTTACGAAGTGAAGAGAGGGAAGACAAATAGCACGGACCCGACGGCGCATTCGCCCACGCTCGAGTCCAATGAAGCTACCCCGAACGAGCACACGCTCTTGCCACTGACTGACGATATTCGTGTGCCCAGCACTGGCTGCAGGGTCTCGGCGCCAACCCGTTTGCGAAAACTCATCCGTTTCTATGCAAGTGAATATTTTACGTAAAAATGAAATAAAATGTGCACAAGAAACTGACAGCCGAACATTACCAGTTCCAAAGCACTCTTTTCAGAGCGAGGTTACTTCAATGTGACAGTCCTGCGCAACATGTTCTCGATGCAGTTCAAGTCAGGGAACAAATGAACCATGATCGAGGGCAGCCGCTACAAATCCACTTTCTTTTGAACTCAACGCAGATATACACAGGACACCACCTGGTAATGCAAATGCTTCGGTAGTACTCGGCCCCCCGAGACTGGGATCTCTGTGATGAAACCATTACCTACTCAGCGGTTGGTGCACGCTCAATTGCTGAGCGACTATTTCGGCGTAATTGGAGGCTGCGACGCAGGCATGGTAGAAAGGGACAATGCGAATAGCATTGAGTTAAGTGACTTCAGTGCATGGGTCCTGGGACCCAGAGGATAGCCGGGCCTACAGCCAGAGAGAGACTTACCCTGAAGACCAACTGGGACTTTACGACGGCAACTCGCATGGACCGACCAGCACGGGCCAACAGTGTCCTCTGGTTGCAGCTGTTTTACGGATGGCGGGTTCGACTCCCACGATTCAACAACACGAGAACAAAACGGCAGTGTCTGAACAACGCCAAGACCAATCGGGACACGCTCTACTTAGCACAAGCGTACGTGGCTGCACAGGTCCGAGTGCGTGTATTTCCAACTCTCAGCGCTGCAGTGAAGTCCGAAAATGACACGTTTCAGATTCGGACACGGCATTTCACAGATATTTACGAACAAGAGACACACAAAGATCATGTCCAGAATCAAGCACTCGTTTCATCAAAAAAGAAAGGCAATTTAAATGGAGAAACTTGTGCGACCGCGCCAGATATCCTGCTGACTCATCGTTCAAAGCACGCGATAACGTGCTCGTTTCGTTTCTGTTCCGAATCGAGAACTCGCGTTTCATTCCCGCGAAATTGGCAGTTGATGTGGACATGTCAAAGGGTGAAAACAACGGTGCAAACACAGTTTAAACATTGGACAGTCGGTTGTAAACATTGGACAGGTTGAATATAATATAGACCAGTTGCGCGAGAATATGCTGCGTCTAAGGGGGGTGGGTGTTGCCTGTTTCTGCACAGATCGTGGAGAGGTGATGAGTGATAATGTCATGTGGCGATGCATTCTGCGAATCAGATCTCTGCTGTTGCTCTCCCGATCACATTGTTCACGGGCGACGATTTTTCATTTTGTGGGGAGGGGGTGCTTCAGTGGGATGACTCGGAAGACTGGGGAGCCAGCAACGACAGCGACACGCAGCAGGTCTGTGTGTGTGCAGGCTGCGTGGCGACAGTGCGGCTTGAGGGCGTGATTAAGGGTCTGGACCACAGCGGCTCTGGACCCGGCCCAACGCAGCGAGTGTAGCACGACAAGTGCAGTGCTGCCATCGGGGCTGTGTCCTGCCTGTGCCAGCGTGCGTCCCACTGCACTCACTGCACTCGATGAACATGCGCTGCGCAGTCCCAGCCAAACAGAAAAGAAAGTAAGTGGCGGGGGGGTGCTACAGACTCTGTCTGGGTCCAGGCCCTGGAAAAATCGGACCCAAAAGGGCCCAAAAATCTGGCGACCCCTGGTCGTAACCAGACCACGTGACGCCTAAGTGAGACACTGGCAGCAGCGCCTGCTGCGCCCCACGCGCCAGGGCCCCACGCAACTGCGTCCAGTCTCAACACCCGACGCAGCAGCAGCAGCAACAGCAGCTGCAGCTGTGGCCAGCGTCGCCGTCGCTGCGTCGCCGGCAAAGACTGTTTCCCTCGAACCCTGAGTGTCGTACCAAAACCAACAAAAACACAGTCAAAACAACAATTTTCGAATCTTGGTCTTTTCGCCCATAAAAAGCAAAGTCTTTTCTCCACTTGGAAATAAGTTGCATTTTACCAATCCCCGCAGCACCCTCGCTTCCACTTCCCTCTCCTACAGAGCAACACTCTCCTCTCTCAGTCCCACAGCGTACGCGAACCTTGCTGCAAATACCCCCCCAACAGATCCTCAAATGTACTCTCCTCCTCTGTCCTCCGTCTCGTCCGTCTTCATCGGAAGCAGCGCATTCAAAAGGGAAATGTCCTCGTCCTTCCAGTTATCGTCCCCTGTCGATTCCAAGGCGTACTTTGACTCCATGGACCAGGCGACATTTGATTCCCTGGTCCAACTGGCCGCTGCCAACATGAACATGGGCCACATGGGCAATATGGGCATGAACCTCGAGCAACTAGACATGCCGACGAACTTGGATCTCGACCTCGGACTCGGCATGGACCTGACTGACGCGGCAATTGAGCAGCTGCTCTCCCCCACATCGCCACTCGCGCCGATGGGCCAGTCGCTCTTGCCCATGGATCTCGCATCAGACATGGAACTGCTGTTCGACCCGTGAGTGTCTGCTTGCCCTCCTCCGCGCCCCTCTCTTCTTCTTTTGCCCCCCACCCCCCCCCGGCCCGTCCATCGTCCTTCTGAGCTTCACAGCGAACCCTTGTTTTCCACCTTTTCAGTGCAACGTTACCCAAAAACGCTGTTGATAATCGCTTGTGGCCAACCCTAACTCAATATCCCACACTCAATAGACAGTCCAGCTTGAGTATGTTTCGTCGTGACTCTTGTGCGAGTCTCTTGTCGGTAGAGTCGCTGGACACGTCGCCGTTCACTTTCCAACACCCACATCAGGAATTCTACACGGAGGACTTTGCCAATCTGATTCTGACTTCTCCTGTGGTTGGACACAATCCGCTCACCATGTTCGACCAATCGCTCCTGAGTCCCATTGTGACAGCCTCCTCGAGTCACTTTTTCGCCTCGGCCCCGCTCTCTCCACCTCTGGCAATGGCTTCTCCCACCACTGAACAATCTACTGCCGAGTGTTTGAATGCAGCTGACTTGGCAGCAGAGTTCACCACTCTTTCTCCCAAAACTGAATTTGACGACTGTGACGCGCAAGCACCAACTGAGGTGGCTGCAAATGTGTCCCCCGTGAAAGCGCCTCTCAAGAAACGCGCAAAAAAGGTTGCAGTGTTATCTCCAAGTGCCTCCTCTGACGAATCAAGTGAGGAAGCTTCGGACTTTGAAGAATCTACCCGCCGTGCCAGCATCCATACGTCTCAGCCGTCCCCACCGGCAACCGTGCAGACGCACATGAAACGAAGTCGTTCGTTCAGCACATCCTCGTCCCCCGTTGGTTCCGCCACCTCCCGCATCATTTCCACTGGTCCCAAAGTATTTCGCTGCCCATACGACGGCTGCGACAAGACATTCCCTCGCCAGTACAACCTCAAGAGCCACATGTTTTGCCACAGCGGTCTGCGCCCACATGTTTGTGAAATGTGCAACTCTGCATTTGCGCGTAAGCACGACCTCCAGAGACATGTCCGCACCCTGCACGCAACTGACCGTCCGTTCAAGTGCGGAGATTGCAGCCAAAGTTTTACTCAATCGGAACAGTTGAGACGGCACCAGATTCAAGAGAAGCAAGCGTTGGCGGGTGCATTGATGTCTGGCGAATCCAACAACAAACGCAAGGCCTCCGAAATGTCTGACGAAGAGTAGATGTCCTCTGACAAGCTTCATTCTAAAGTAACCCTTTTGTTTTTATATCTCAAACTCTGCTGTTAAGTATCAGTTTTGCTCTTTGGACACTATTTCTTTTTATATTTTGTTGAAGTCTTCCCACTCTAAAGGTTTAGAATCCTTTTTTTTTTTTTTGCTGCTCCGCCCCCATTTATTCCCAACCGATTCCTGTGTTATACATCTGTATTTTATTGTTTTTTTTTGGGGTGGAATTTGCAGTTGTCGTGGATGCTGTGATGGCAACCGTGACTCTTTTAATTACTGACCGTCGTTCTTACTTGACGTGCAAGTATCTGTACATTTATTTCTTTGCAGGGGATGTGGCTGGTTTGGCTCCTTCTTCCCTTGCCTGTATTTATTCATTTGTCGCGTGCTGTTATTACTTTGCCTCTCCTCCCGTTGTTATTGCTCCTTCCTTGCGCGCATGATATATCTGAGTACGCATTCCACTTATAAAGTATCCCATTTGGTTGTAAACCAGTCGTTATAATTTTATGTAAAAATAACCAACAAAATAAGTTGAAAGAAAAATGAGCCTCCCCACACAGACGACAGATCATTACCTGCTCGTGACGGACACGGCAACGGGAACAAGCATCCGAGTGCCCATCAACACGCGCCACAACACGGTTGCATCGAGCGCATTCGCCGCCCTTAAAGTGCCACAGACAATGCCACTCCCCCTCACGCCGCAGACAACCCCAGTTCGTATCTATGACAACGGTTTCAAAAACACAGTGGTCTGCACAAGCAAAGTGTCTCAACTCATGGCGCCCACGGACGGTGCCAACGCACGGCTGACGTATCGCGGTTATGGGGTCGAAGACTTGGTGGAAAAGTCAACGTTCTTGGAAGTTGCGTTTCTGTTGAGTTGAGTCATTGTGAATGCCAATCTTTGTGTGTTGTGGGGGGGTTGCTGTATATTTTATTTTTTTATCTCCCAGTTTATGTTTTTTATGTTTTTTTGGCGTTGTTTTGTTTTTGGGGGGGACAGGGCTCTTGTCTTTTTCGCTTCTTTCTCAAAACTGAACCAACTTGCCTTTTCTTTACCCCATATTCATTCTCAGTTCACGGCGAACTTCCTTCCAAGGTGAGCGAGTGAGCGAGCCTTCCTTAAAAAATTATCTGTTAAGAAAAATTTTTGCAGGAGGAAAGCCAGAAATGGACTCACGCCGTTCTCGAACACACCTATGTCCACGCGGAACTCGAAAAGCAAATGACAACCTTCCGTCACGATGCGCATCCAATGGTTTTGTGATACTTTCCAACCCCTCTCTTATCCCCCCCCCAAAAAAAAAACTAACTCTTCTGTTCTTTTTCTTTTCATCAAAGGGAATGCTGATTGCAACCGTCGCTTCGTTAAGCACGTTCCATCCAGACGCAAACCCGGCGTTACAAGGAGACGCCATGTACATGAAGCCAAAGAAGGTGGTGACCAGTGCTGACGAGAGACTGCTTGCGAAAGCGGTGGCGAATCGGAATCGCGCGATTACGAGGATTTTGGGGAAAGTTCCTACGATTGCTGGGTTTGCTTATCGTAATCGAATGGGGTAAGGGTTGTCCCCCCTCTTTTTTTTTTTTTTAATTTATTTTTTTTATTTATACTGTTTGGTTTGGGGGTTTAACCTAATTCTCTGTTCTCATCTTTTCTTAGACGCACGTACAATAGTCCCATGCCCAACTGTTCAAACTATGCGGAAAACTTTCTGTACATGATTGATAAATTGAATGAGCCCAACTACGTTCCGGACCCGCGTATTGTGAAAGTGCTGGATAAAATGTTTATCCTTCTTGCAGGTTAGCAAGCCGATTTCTTCAATCTCACTCTCCCTCCCTCTTCTTGTCGTCTCTAAACTGATTTTCCCTTGTTCCCTCCAGAGCATGGAAGCAACTGCTCCACAATCACCATGCGTCATTTGACATCCAGTGGAGTGGACCCTTACACGGCGCTTTCAGGAGCCTATGGCGCACTGTTTGGTGAACGCAAAGCCAGCGCCGTCATTGACATGTTGAACCTGATTGGCACGCCAGAGAATGTGGAACCGTTTTTGGAACTTGTCAAGGCAAAGGCATGCGTCGTAAAGGGCGAAAAGGGTGGTTTGGCGGCAAAACAAAATGATTCGCGCGTCCCTGCTGCTGCTACTAGGTTGCAAGGGTTTGGGCATCGGATTTACAAGTCCACGGATCCTCGTTGTGAGATTGCAAAGAAGCTTGCGTTTGAGGTGGGCAAGAGACAACAACTCCCCTCTAATTTATTTGTCACACTATGCGTGATGGCGGGTTTTCTTTCAACAAAACTCATCAATTTCACGTTTTTTTTTTTAAGCTGTTTGATCTCATTGGAAAAGGCAGCCTTGGATCCCTCGCCCTGCGCCTCGAAGAAACTGCTCTTGCCGACCCATACTTTACCTCCAGAAACCTTTACCCAAACATTGACTTTTGGACTGCTGTCGTGTTCCACGTGCTCGGATTTCCATCAGACATGTTCCCCGTCCTCACAGCGATCCCACGCACAGCGGGGTTGATTGCACACTGCCAGGAGAGCTTGGATGACCCAGAGTACAAGATTTACCGGCCGCGTCAAGTGTACACGGGCGAGTTTTTGAGAGAGTATGTGCATGATCGTGCTGAAATTGATGCAGAGGATGTGGAGGATGCGTTTGGCGATGGAGAAGGTGTCGGCGGGTATGTCAAGAGTCTTCCGGCGCAGGCGAATAAGCGGTTGAGTCTGAGTCAAGGTATTTGTGTTTTTTTTTTTACTTACGGTCAGGATGCTGATGAGATGCGGGGGGGTTTTCATTTTTTGCAGCACCTGCGCCACTCACTGACGGTATTGAAGCTCAAAAATTGCTCGAGTTTCAGGACATGATTGAACGGACCCGCGCGTCTATTAAAGAGCTTGCGCGCATGTCTGAAAACAACCCTGCAACCAAGAAAAAGTATAGCGCATGGGTTATTCGGAAAAGTCAGGATGGGTTGGAGGCTCAGTCGGAGGTGTGTGTAACTTTCACCCCCCCCCCCCCCCCTCTTTCATGACTGTTTTGTTTTTTTGTCAACTGATCAAACCCCAAACCCAACAGCGAATCTCAAAAACACAAAACGAACTACAAGATTTGCTCAAAAAGCAGGAAGAATTGTTGGACTTGTACATGACCCACCGTAGCACAAAAGAAGCTGCATCATCTGAAGGCAGCTCGCCGGCCCTCGCCGCCAGAGTGCCGCTTCCTGAAGGTGGAAACGCGAGTCCACCCGCGGGTAGACCGATGGAGCGCAGTATTAGCGTCAACAAGTTGGCTGCACATCCAGATTTGCTTGCTGGAAGTCACAGTCCCCGACCCATCATGAAGAAGCCAAATGATGCGTGAAATTATTTGGGGAGGGGAGTAGAAGAGAAGGTAGTGTGGGTATTATTCATGTATATCCTTTGTGTGTTTTTTTAGTTTTTTCCGGTGGATTGTTGTGCTGTGTTTGGGGGAGTGTTGAAGTGGACATAACAAGTAGGATTTCTTTTCCGTATATTTCGCTTTGTTTTTTGTTTTACTGGGAGCACAGGAAGGGAGACAGTTTGAGAAAAACAAACAGTTCTGAAAAAGAGAGGCTGCAGAGGCAAGCCACTTTGTCTAATGGAGAAAAAAATAAGGGGACCGACCAAAAAATTGGGAGACAGAAAAAAAAACGCACTCGCAAACGGCAACCAATTGTCAAAATAGGGAGCAGAGAAAGAGAACACGAAGAAGAACAAGAAAGCAGCACTACTACACACATACACATATCTGCAACACTTTCAGGTCAATGCAGCGATTACAGAAGCGTGACAAACACTGCAGCAACAGCACCCAAAGCAGCAGAAGAAGCCCATCGAGAAACAGAGCCGGAGGTAGTCTTTGCAGTGACACTAGCCGGCACAGCGTTGTTTGCAGCAACAACACCGGCAGTGGTGGCAGAGGATGGAGAAACAACGTTCTGCACAACAGCGTCTCTGACGATAGGATCAATGGTTGCAGCGGCGGCAGAGAAGGTGGGGTCGTTGGGGTTCGTGCACTGGGTGGCGAGGGTGGTGAAGAGGACGGTGGAGTTCTTGCCGGCGAGGGAGGGTTGGTTGCCGATGCAGGTGACGCAGATTTGGCCGGGACCGGCAGCGTATTGCTCGCAGAAGCAGGCGGCGATCTTGAGGGAGGTGTCCATGCTGTTGGCCTGTGTGAGGGGAGGTGGTTTAGTTGAGTGTGGTCTGTTATGGGGGGTTGGGGGGTGAGACACTTGGCAGACGCATCCTCAGACCCGGGGGGTGTTCCCAGCATCTCTCTCTCTCTCTCATCCAACGCAGGGGTCGATGCAACACCGTTCCTCTCATTGCCCGTGTTGTTAAACTCACCGTCGAGGGAGTGACCATGCACTTTGAGATGAGCGCAGTTCCGAACGGAGTGCATTCGCTGGTGCAGACGGCGGGGAAGCTCATCTGAGCAGCAACTGAGACGGCGCCGATGAGGAAGGTTGCTGCTGCGGAGAAGTGCATGTCTATAGTGGGTGTGGTTTATGTCTAGTTTAGTTTTATTCTGGTTTTTACAGTTTCCAAGAAATCCGAAATGGGATTTTTCAAATTAAATCAGTTTTATTGAGTGAGCGAGCGAGACACGCAGCACGTTGACTCATGCGTTGGACCTTGACTCAATGTCGTCAAATGCGTCTCTATTTCAGCAATACATTCTCCTTCAACGCACGCGCTCTCGCGAAGCAATGACAAAACCCATTTTACATTCACAGCAACCACCCAGCATACACAACTGCAATGCCAAAAACAACTCCATTTGCGACGGAAAACCGGCTTCCCCCACTTTTCGCTGACGGCGTCACTGCAGCCACTGACTCAGCACCGCCCCCATTTGCAACACGCGCAGCTGCATTCTTGCCCGTTGTCGTCGCTGCCGCCACACTTGCTGTCGTTGTTGTCGAAACGGCATTCTGCAAAACCGCGTCCCGAATCACTGGCGCAATCGATGCGCCAACTTGTACCCCAGTTCCATCCTGTGAGCAATCTGTTCCAAGCGTTTTGAAGAGATCCGTCGCGTTTTTGTCTGGGTAGCTGTTTCCGATGCATGTGAGGCAGTCCACTCCGCCTGCCGCAGCGTATTGCGTGCAGAAGCAGAGACCAATCTTTTGTGATGTTTCTTGCACCTGTTTTTGGTAAAAAAAAAAATGCGTTAGGACGTGCATATGTTTCATGTTGTGTTGCGCTTTTTGTTTTTTTTGAAGGGGCGGATTTTCTGGACAACGGGAAAAAAGAAGTTGCTTACCGTTGTTGCAGGCGTGACACACTTTGCCGTGAGTGCTGCTCCGAATGCTGAGCACTGAGTTGCGCACAGGGATGGAAAGCTAAGCGAGGCAGCAGGCGGTGCCGTTCCTTGTGCTGAGACGACTGAAGCGACAGCCAGAATGATGGAGCATGCGTAGAGAGTGGGCGTAGAGATCATTTTTGATGCGGCAGAGAGGAGTCTTCTAGTCTACGGAGTGTTGCGCAGATTCCAGCGAGTTTTTTATTTCAGTTTTTCCCGTCGTTCACTGAAACAAAGTTCGAAACGTGTCTCGGAAAATGTCATTTCCTTTTCAAATTTCATTTTAACTTAAAAATAATTTGATCTGGCTAGCAGCGCTCAGTCAATGGGTGCCAGCCAGTCATTAAGGAGACGTGTTTGTTAATAAGACTGCGGGTTGGGGTGGTGCTGGTCCGCCCGACATGTCGATCGACAGGACAACTGACATATATCAAGACAATCAGAATATCGAGTTGCAATTCGTTTATTGTTATACTTCAAGTGTAAAGTTGGATATTAGTAGGAGAAAGAGCTTAAGCGCATCCGGCGTAGCTGGCGCTGACAGAGCACTTGGTCTTGTATTTGCCACAGTCGTCGCTGAACTGCCAGTGTGCAGTTGGTCCAGCTGGGCCACACACGGCAATCTTGTTGTCAGACGTGCATCCAAAGTTGAGGTTGTTGTTGGACACGAGCGTGCACTTGGCTCCGATCTGGACAGAAGAGCCACCTCCGCTGTACTCAGGCTTGTACTCCTGCTTGTATTCCTGCTTGGGCGCCTCGTAGTACTCCTTCTGCTTGGGGGCCTGGTAGTATTCTTGCTTGGGGGCCTCGTAGTACTCCTTCTGCTTGCCGTCGCAAACCTTCTGCAAGTCGCGGAAGCACTTCTCACCGTAGCTACACTCGTAGTCCTTGCCGGATGGGCAAGCGGCACCGCAGTAGTCGTTGGCGTCGAACCACGACTTTCCACAACGGAATGGAGTGTTGGTCTTGATGCCGTACTCCTGCTTGTACTCCTGCTTCTGCTCGTACTTGGGTGCCTCGTACTTAGGAGCCTCGTACTTGGGGGCCTCGTACTTGGTTGGCGAGTTGGA